>JAQIWA010000031.1:0-70054 GCA_034693305.1 Eueremaeus valkanovi | reverse complement strand
TGACTGCAAAACAAGATTTTAGATTCAAAAATAAATTCGCTTTTTTGTACTCTTTTGTGCATTAGGTTAGGAGAGTAGGAGAGAGAGGATAAGAGAGTCAAGGAGAGACTGACTGACTGACTGCGAGAGAGAGAGAGGGTGGTTGTGAGAGAGCGCACACGAATGACCGCTACCACAATACAGTGTAAAGTATAATAGCACTGGCCATACATTAGTTCATTTTTGTGCACATATTTCTCGATATATTTTCATTCATTGATCTATTCTCACAATATCTATGACTTCTACTCTGGACAGTCAGTGATAGCTATTCTCACGCAAATATTTCTACACAATCTCTACCTGAACAGACAGCCCCGACAGTACAGCTTTGAACTAATGTGAAGCCCATGAGAAATATGCAGCCAATGCTCACAAGTTATTGCGAAGAAGTGAATATAAAAAAGAGAAAGAAAGGGAAGAGAGAGGAAGAGAGGGAAGAGAGAGGTACTTTTTCTAAAGCATTACAAGACAATTGTTCTGCTTTGTCGTTCTTTACAACAACTAATAACTTCTATATACTGTATATACAGTGTATTGTCATTCTCTCTATTCTTCATACAATTCGTCCGTTCCTTAGGACAAGGGGTTAGTGACCCAAATATCTGATATAAACTCTATATAATCAACACATGAGATGAGTTGAGATAATAAGAGTAAAGTTATTGCATATAATTTGCTGAAAACAACATTTTTTCTATTCTGTGCTCTCAGAGGAGAAATATTTCAGTTTCTCTTAAATGCTATTCAAGTTTACTATCATTTCCTACGAAAAAGACACAAATTTTAATGTTTTCTCTTTCAACGACGAATTCAGACTTAACTCTATTTATCTCTCTTTGATTAAAAGCATTTCATTATTTAGAAAAAAACGATTTTAATTACTCTCTCGTCGGAGAGCTCTTTAGTAGTTCTCTAAAGATCTGATAAAATCCAATCTTAGATAAAAAGTACAATAATTGGTATAATTCCGGGGAGAGAGAGAGAGAGAGAGAGAGAGAGAGAGAGAGAGAGAGAGAGAGAGAGAGAGAGACATAAATTATTCATTAGTTTCTATTTTTCTATATTTAAATTAAAAGTATAAAAAAGGAAACCTTTTAAGAGAGTATTAAATTCTTGGCATAAAATCTCTTTTATAACATTTGTAAATAAAATCTTATCTTCTTTTATATGGTATCAGAAAATAAATTACTTTAACTTTTATTTTAAAGATCTATTCAATTAATAAATAAAATTTATAAATAAAAATAATTCTTTAAAAGCCGTTAAAATGTTATATTTCTGCGCGAATCGATCACACCTTCCAAAAATCAGCACTCATTCAATTACATGAGTGATATTTATGAAATTTTTATATATTTTTCCGAACCATTTATGATGGCTTCAGATTTACAACTGAGACAAATCCGTTATATGATATAACGCGCTTATAATCATTAAAATTTCATTTATTTTTTATATCTGACACGAAATGAAAATTCTTAAAAACATTTTATGGATTAAAAAGATTTCAATCGTTGAAAACGTCTTTCAGTTTCGATTAAATTTATTTATTTATGAAACCAAAAGCTTTGGTGAAAATTGATTTTAATTTCATGACTCGTTTGAAACCATTGGATATAATATCAAATCCAAAATTCAATGCTTGAAAAAATTTTGAACTCAAGCCATCAGTTAGAAGTCAAGTCGTGATTTAAAAGTATAGGTAAAAATGTTTTTCTATAAAATGTCTCCTTGGCATTTGAAAATTTTCAGCAGACACATACATTCTGAAGCTCAGTTCAAATTCTGTAAACATTGTCTGATAATTATTGCCATAATTTCATTAAATGTTTATTATTTTATTGAATTGTTTTTTACTATATTTAAGTTTATTTTTTGTTAATTAAGTTCGACTAATATAGATCTGTTCCACCACATGCATCATTGACCTCGGTTATCCTTAAGCAAAACTAATTACAGTATAACTGGGTTTTTTCAAAAATGTGCAAACTCTGCGATTCTTGGCTCTGATTTTTTGCTGAATTTCTTTCAAATATCAATAGTATGAATGTCTGAACATTTTGAGAATGAAATAAGACATTGCTTTAACCCCAAGATCTCAGAGGACCAAAAATTCATACCAACCTCTTTATATTCAATATCTTTGGTTTTGTACTGAATTTTTATACATTATATTTGAATTTATTAGTGAATAAATCAGTTGAGCCCGGCTCAAAATATGTTATAGATATCCCGCGAGTCTGGAACATAAATTTAATCTCTAATTCAGTCAATGAATTATTGGATAATATATTTAAATAAAGAATTTTCATTCAGAATAGAAACATAAAATCTAATAAAGAAAATCTTCTTTAGAGCAGAATTTTCTTCTTTGAAAATCTAAATAATAGATTAAAATTCAATTCATTCCATATCTAAAAGACTGGAATAAATTTAATTTAAACAACTATTTGTAGCAAAAAATATTCTCGTTTTAAATAATGATTTTAAAGGCAAATAAATTCCGCTATTATTCTAATGGGAAATCAAATGTTAGTTCAAATAATACAATAATGAAAAATATACAAAAAGTTTTAAAGATAAAGCAAATTCTTATTCTTAACTAAAATAAGAATAAAATATTTCTAAACTTTAGCTTAAAAGTCATTAATAAATCAATTTTATTCTTTGAAATTAGACGAATGAGAGTTAGACAGCAATTGCAAAATTATTATATCTAAAGGTTTTTCTTGCATTAAAATATATAATCGATTTGTTTGAATGTCAGAGTAATAATCGCATTCATGATAACCATTATATTTAAAATGCAAAATATATATATAATAAGAGTTCTTATATATTGTGATCAAAAGCTGTATATTCTTTAAGTAAGCGAATCACGTAATCCATGTGTTCAGCGTATTTGCAAAAATGAGCGAATATTTTGTTTTCTATACAATCTGTGCTAATTACACAAAAAATATCAATTGCATATATGATCCTACTTATTTTAGAAACTCATTCACTAATATATTACCCTCTGTTTAGCTTTTTTTTTACTCATGAGATGATATGTATATTTTTTTCGCCGATTGTTTTAAATAATTCAAGTATAGAGTTATTAGCGATAGGGCTATGAATACACTATTTTAGTTGACATACATATTGAATAATAAATGAAAAGTTTATTGAAGTGTTTCAGAAAAAAATATTTATCAAAAACTTTCAAATAAGCCGAATATGTTTTGGGAATAACTATTAAATAATAATAATATAATTAGTTATAAGCGTTAACCTAAAGGTTAAAACTGTTAACATATTTATCCAAATGATACATATTTTTTGCTTTAATTATTTCATTAATAATTAATTTTAGTCTAAGCTTATACCAGAGAATGTATTATTGTTTTCAGTGATATTTAACTTTGACTTTAAATCGTTGATTAAATTGTGGTTTTAATGCATTTAATAGAAAAAAAAAGAGAAATTATGTAAAAAATTATTTCTATTAAATAAAAGAAATGCAATTAAAATCAAAACTCATTATGAAATATGTTGTGCGACATATGTTCCTCTCTTTTTATTATAATATTTGATATATTGAGGCCTTTTTGTTATATCAATAGATATATATATAAGAACTCATTTTGTTATAATTTAAACATATTTTAGTTATACTGTATTAAGCTTTGCATATATATAGGTATTAATTAAAGAATAAACTTATTGAACGGATTTTATGCAATCTTTTCCCAGAAATACATAAAAAGAGATTATATTTTGATTATTTCAAACGAAGATCTCATTTGGGTTACATTTTTATTCTGAAACGCCGATCAATTCTTGGAAGAAACGAATCGGATATGATTTATTCAGAATTTCGTTTTGAAAATTGAAATCTTTGGAAAAAATAATTATCAAGCTACTATTAAAAATTCATTCATGCATTCAAACAAAAATTATTCGAATTTAATCGACTAAAGACAGTAATTTCAATGATTACATAATTAGTATGAGTGTCAAAATGTATCAAGGTAGAATGGCTTTTGAAAAAGCAATTCTGTAGGCTATAAATCCGAGCAAAATATAATAATAATTACAATAACATTGGATTTCATATCAACTAAGAAACGTAAACAAAGCTGACCTGGGTTATTCTTGCGTTGTCTACTTAAATGAATGCGTCTGTGACTGTACAACAATAACACTTATTTGCAGAGATGACTATTTAAGTCATAATTTAGTAATATTCTGTCCGATTGATGTAAAATCGAGAAATTAGAGGTCTATTACCCCAATAAAGGATATATTTCACTGTCGAGCGCAATAAAAGCATTATCCGTAGCATATCGTGGTCTATATCCTTACACCTATTATAAGGAATTTGTATTTCTTTTACTAATCAACTGTGAGTCATGTCTGCAAATCTGTGTTTTTATTGTTCAATCAGAGATGTATTCATTTAAGTAGATATAACGTAAGACAAACCGAGTTCTGAAACAAACAAACAATTGCTGTATATTTCGATTCTATTGATCAGTAATTGCTTCTGAAGTACCAATACTTAAACACTTGTCTAATAATTGACATTAAATTAAAATTTTTAGTTATTAATATTTTCAGGATAGAATTTTACGAAAAATATTCCTGTTGTTCTAAAATTTTGTAGAGCCCTCTTATGAGCTAGTACATTGAAGAAGTTTATAATGAGTCGTTAATTCGCAAGTTTTTCTTACTTCTAATTATAGGTTCAATAAAATAGTATTTCGATTTAGTTTAACCCTGACATCCATTTTGTATCAAAAATAATTATAAAATAATTTTTCAAATGAAACACTTTTAGTGTAAAAATTTATAGAAATATCACAAAATCTGACATAAATCACATTCTGGTATATTCTGTGCAATTGACTCGTATACAGTCGATCACTTGAACAATTGAACAAGGTGTAAACATTTGAATTAGCATAGCTTCGATTATTTAAATTCTTATCTCTTCAGCAGTTTTTGAAAAACAGTTTTCTTGTATTTACAGCCTATCTGATAAATGACGTGGATTTCTAGTATACATATTTGGCAAACATTTTTGAATGTTTTCCATTGCTTTGAATGCATTGATATGAACATTTGAACATTTGAACATTTGAACATGAACGTTTTAAAAATCGATATGAACACATCCGAACCATTTCTCTTAAGTATTTGTATATATTTCACATGTAATACAATTCTGTAGTATTGGATAAAAATAGTTAATAATGAATAAGAAAAGGGAATTCCGGTTAGAACTGATCCCTTTTATATGTAAACGAAATATCAAATATTCACATAAATCTGATCCCAGGGTTAGTGTCGACTCACTCTCACAAGCATTTGAATGGAAAAGAAATAATTTTATTCGCTTTTATTTATAGACCATTGGAAGCGACGGTCTATTTGTTTATGCATCTCATCTGATCTGGAAATTTAAGTCTATTTAAAGACAATTGAATGGCTATTTGTGTGCAAACAAATTGAACTTGCAAATCTTATTATGAAAAAGAATTGCGAATATCTTAGCCTTTCGTCTCTTATCTAATGGATTCTTAGTATCTCTTCTTCTCTTCTCTCTCTTTATGCGCTTAATCTCTGTTATGTTGACTCAAATGTCCGCAAAACTGTCTTTCATGCACTCAATTCATTTTGATATCCAATATAATAATTACTATTAGGCCAATGGCAGCGGTCATCGCCATTGCCATCTATAAGCCAGAGATAGGGCTGAATGAGAATCAATGTAATTAATTCTATTATCAATTATATTAATGTAAACCATCGTTAATAAGAATATTACTAATAATTTATTAGTGCTCTTCAAATGTGAATATCAATACAGTATTATAGATAATATATGGACTCTATATACCAGAGATGCGCAAGGCAGAGACCAAATCGGGTAGGGTAAAATGGCCGATTTTGAGACAAGCCCATGAAGGCTATTGATAGTAGTAAAAAGCCTGGGAGATGGTCTCGTCGGCCTAAAGGCCTGCGATATTTTGTCAATTTAAAGGGAGTAAAACCCTTCCTCCACATCATTGGTAATTACGTTCATTCATCTGATTATCCCAAACCTATTGATAGTAATAATGTGTATCAGAAATGAATGATATGAATAGAGAATCAGATGAGGATTCAGATTATATGAGCACTACTTTAGACTATTTATGCAATGATATGTAGAGTACTGTATGTCTGTCTAAACATTGAAAGAGAGTCAGTCTATAATATAAACCGATATATTGTTCGAGTAATGCATTAAGAAGTTTAAAATTTATTGTATTCAATAAGTTTTGCATAATTTAGTGACACAGAGAGAAAGTTATAAGAAATATGATAATAATGATAGTGAGAGTCTGGCTCTGGTTATACTCAATGGCAGTCAATAGCATAGCCGCATCAGTCGACTCAATGATATGCCTGTGTGTATGATATGAACTGAATGCTCGCACTTTGCCGGTACATGCAATAAGTCATTGAGTAATATAATAATAAATGATCTGCTCTTAAATGTTATACAATATTTTATGCATTTTTTCCGTTATATCTGTTTCTAATACTCTGTTATTTATCTAAGACTTATGGAAAATATGAAAATTTAGGATAAAATGTATATTACGTTACATAACGCTATTAGACGTAAATGATTGCAATAAATTGTAAGTGAAGTCAAAGTCTCAGCACATAATCATTAAGGGATTGATGAAATGGTCAAATTGGTGGCGCTCTCTCTTCTTTCCTCATTGTCTACACCAATAATTACAGGTATTAGACCTGATATAATGATTGGATATGTCTCATCATTTGCTCCAACCATTTACTAAACAATCGGATACAGCTATAAAACAGCACACAATTAAACAGACTATAACTTATATAATACACAATATTTCTCTCTTTTTTAGTAAAAATCTCTTTCAAACACAGAATTAATGACTAAAACTTGACTATAAGTATCAGAAAATAAAGAGAAGAGTGAAGTACTGCCTATCGCTTAAAGCCTCAAACACTTGACCAGTATTTCAGTATTTTTAGATAAGATTAGTTCTAAAAAAATTTATCGCAGTTTCTCTACTTTTACTACACGTAATAGTTGTTAGAGTTTCTGAATCGAGAGAATAGAAATTCAATGTTTTAGTTTTCAATCTAATATTTGTATTTATGCGCATTTCGTTAGGGCTTTTGCTCAGCTATTCTGTGGTTTCCGCTTCAACTGCAAAACTGTTCGCCTGTTCACCCGCTTATTTGTGCTCTTGACAAATATATCATAGAATTTCACAAAAAATACTATTAATGTATTCGTTTGAGTCAACTACTGTACACTACATTCGTCTCAAGACTTTTTTGATTCTTACAAAGAGCCAAAAGGAAATATAGTAGACTTGGCTTTGGATTACATTTGCTATCGGCTCAATTGAATCGCCCGTAAGACGACTTCACTACAATGCATCCAGTCATACAGTGCAGCCATATTTTACACTACGCTATTATAGCATAGATTTTACAGTATGTTTGGGAGGGAGAGAGAGAGGGAGGGTGTGTGTGTGTGTGTGTGTGAGAGAGAGAGAGAGAGAGAGCACAGGCACTGATTTTTAACCGAATTCAAACTCTTTCACAAATGGGGAGACTTTTATAGTTAACGTATTCTCAGACTAAGTCCTCAGCGAATTGAGCCTTAGTTTTGAGGCTTTGTTTTTGTTGTTTTATTGCCTTAAATGCATTGTGTATTGCATTATATGTAACATAGTTTGGCAATACTGTAGTGTTGGCTGTGTTTGCAGTGTTCGCATCAGTGTTGCCAATACAGGCGATGCTTGTGTGCAGTACTGGCAATACTGTTGTGCATCTCTGATCGATGCGTATTTGATTTTACACGACTTTTATTGTTTTGATTAAATCTGATTGATCTGATTGATTGAATCTGTGTCACACATCTATAGGCAGTATTGCTTTGCAAGGCTATGCTGTGCCTGTGCTTTGAATCAAACTATGAAATAATGGAAAAGAGAGAACACATTCATGTAGTGAACGCACAGAATGAGAGATATAGACAAATGCATTGAGACATACATTGGAGTGAAGAAGAACTTAAAGGAAGAAAAAACAAATTCGAGAATACATTGCATTGAAAATAGCATTGAATGGATTGAAGCAAAAACAAGAGGGAAATGAAAGCCAAACGTATGGAAGAGTATGGAAGTGAAGGCAAGAAGAAGTGCAATACCAATGGCATTGGAGTTAAGCACAAGTAGAGCAGAGAACAGAGTAAAGCATAGAATAATCATAAGAATAGCGGTAAAGAAGTAAAAACCAATTCATTCCCTAAACATGAAGAATAGATTCAATTACGATGAACAGCATATCCTTAGCACAGTTAGTTTGAATGGCAAAAGCGCTCCAATTTGAGTGAACGGGTGCTTACAGTGCGCTAACAGTGCATCGCATCGGCGATGGCTCACAATTCTTCACTTGTGATGCTATGCCTTGACTTCACTGCTGACTGTACTGACTGTATGGCTGTACTGATGCACTGACTGCACAATAGGTTATGGTTTGTTGTTGTGTTACAGTCAGAGTCACTGTTACTTTTGGTCATATGAATGCCATTGTTAGCCATTTGGATGTATTGTATGTATTGTACTGTCGATGCGTTTGCAATACTCTGCAAAACATATATCCCTTTGGGTTGTATTGCTTTATGATTGTTGTGAGGCCTGAGAGCAAAGACGATTGAAATTTAAATCATCGATACTCTGACTGTCTGTCAGACTGTCTTTGTTGCCGATTGTTTATGAAAGAGCCATTCCTGTCCTTTCAGTCCTTTCTTGGTCATTTGTATATATGGTGTCGGCTGATTGGAATTGGGTCAGACCCTTGCATAGAGCACAATAATAATGCATATCCTCTGTGTTGGAACATTAGCAATGGTATTGTATCCTCAATGCCTGTATTAGCGTATTATTTGATAGTTAAGCTCAAATCTAAACCAATATAACAGAGCAGAGCAGAGCTGTGTTGTACTGTAGAGAGCATTGCTGTGTAGTAAAGCATACTATCTATGAGTATAGCATTATTATGAGCTCAATATCAAAACACGTACGCAATGGCACACACCATAAGACTAATAAAAATAGTATCACCGACACCAGTGCCAGTGCCGGCGCCCAATACGCATGGTCGATAAGAATAAAAATATTGTATTTATAATAGATTAACGACGACTAAAAATAAAATGACCCCTTTATTCGTGTGCTTCCTTATAATCTAATAACGCGCTCTACACAGCAATACACAGCTATACACAGCTATACACAACTCCACACACACTGTACTGCAGACTACTATCAGTTATAACTATAATTTATTTCTTTTCATTTCTTTTGTTTCATTTCGATTAACTGCAACACTTAAACATCAAATAAGAATAAGAGAGAGGAATATGGCATACAATTGCATAACAGTGCCAACATTGCAGTACAGCACAATACAGTACAGTACAGCACAGTTCTGTGCTAACAGTATACTGTATGTGCACTCGGCTCCAGTTATGAGCGCTGTATATAACATAGACAAAGCGGAGAGAAAGAGTCGAGAGAGAGAGAGAGAGAGAGAGAGAGAGAGAGAGAGAGAGAGAGAGAGAGAGAGAGAATAAAAGAATGGTTCGAATGCTTATAAATAGGAGTATAAGAATCAAAATTGTATTAACAGTTATAGAGAGCGAAATGTGAGCCAACACTGAGCACACACTTTGGAACTGATGTGAGAAATATGCGAGCCTTGAGTTCAACCTTATTATTATGATTTTATTAATACTAATACAGCACTACATTATAGCACAGATGCACTCATCAGATACTGCATACGATTCTATGATTTACAACATTTCAATGCTTTCTATTATTATAGAGTATTGTATTTTATTTTATTTTATACCCCAATTGCATCTTGCTCATTTGCTCTATTGCTCTCTTCCTCTCACTTGTCTTTCATTGCTTTCCATTATTCTCTTTTAATATACTCCTTGGCCTCTAATTGATTGTATGTATTGCCAGACAATTCATATCCTAAAGCATTACTGTTTTTATTCATTCGACTATTTTTTATTTTTTTGTTTATTTGCTATTTTTATTCTGCAATGAATTGGTTGAACACTATTTCTATGCTATCTTTCCCTTTGTTTTGTTTATATTGCAAATCAATGTTTATTTATGGGATCGCTATTCTAATTACAGATCACTGGTTGTCCATCATATGCATGAAACACAAAACGCTAGAGCAGTGCAAACCTGAGCCCAACTCTCATTCACAACATATTCTCTTCCGACACATTCGTATGTTTTATTGCGATTCACTCTTATATTATATGATTACTGATTACTGTATAGCCGTATATATGACACAGATCTTCGCTCTTCTAATTTTATTTGTTAGCTTTGCATCGCAGTTATGACTATCCCTGTGCTCTCTACGCTTTAATGCTATGCCATCTAATTGAACGTGCGATCCAATACAGTTGACTCATAAGCCTAACTGGTGCTATTCGCTACTACTCCTCCTCAGTGCTGTTTGTGCTCTCTCTTTCTCTTTAATGCCTAAAACTCATCCTTTCTATACCACTGGCACTCAAAAAGATGATCATTTCATGCAATGAACGAATGAACAAAAAAATTAAAGGAAAAGACATAAGGAATGAAATGAACGCCAAAATCAAGAACAACAACAACACAACCAGAAGAGACCAGAAGAGGTGCTTCGCTTCAGAGGCAGATGTATATCATGTATATCACCGACATTTAAAAGCAATAGAAAACCCGTTCCATATTTATACACCAAATACACAGTATATGTGTGTGAGCTCACAATGCATTAGAGTGGAGCAACTGAACCAACTTCTCAAGAAGTAGTGGCTAAACAAGTGAAATGTAAACCAAACTTTGGTCTCTCTCTCTCTCTCTCTCTCTCTCAGCAAATCTCAAGCGGCCGCACAGAAGGCCAGGCCTTCTATTTAATGAATAGACTGAATATAAGTCTCTAATACATAGGACCCGAACCCCAGAAAACTTTCTCGGCTGATAAATGTTTACTAAATCGTAAGTCTTTTTCTTCTATCAAATAAATTCACTTCTTTTTTATTGCAGATATTTATGACTCAAATGTTTAAGACTTTTCTCTCTCTTATATATCAGAGAGTGTTTGATCAGAAAATATATATTTATTGCAATAAATTTTGTTGCGATTTATTTATTTTATTGGCAAAAGTCTTGCATTGCTTTCGATTCAATTGAATAATCGATTCCTTATTTTTAAATAATATTTTCATTGAATTAGTTAATACTTATGCCGTTGTGTTGTGTTGTTGTGTTTGAAGAATAACAAATCGATTCAATCGATTCTTATATGTATTGATGTTATCTAACATTTTGTTCCGTTCGCTTCGTTTTCCAAAAAATTAGAAAATCTATTCAGTTATTAATGTGTTTTCAAAATTCATACAAAATAGTGATATATAAAGTGAAGAGAAAATAGAGAGAAAGCTATGCAATGAATAGAAGTGGCGAACGAGTGAACGAATAGAGCAAAGGAAAGGAAAGTTCATTTCTGGTTAAAAAATTTGATGACTTTTCTATTTAAGACAATTTGTTTTATAAGCAATCTTTATTTGATTTCCTCCTACTCTTTGATATTTCTATTGCCAGCACTGAATGCACTGTTTTTTCTGTGGGAAGTCGTATCAGATTTAATAGATGTCGAAAAATCGACGCAAAATAATAATTAAAGCCTAAAAATTATCATTCATTTCGCACGTATTAACGAATTAATGTGAATAAAAATTAATTTCAATAGATTTTAGGCTCAGATTCTCTCACTATATATATAGCTTTCACTCTCTATTTCCATATGTATTAATCAGAATTTCCTGTGCCTTACAGTTCACGCGACAACTCAGCATATATTTCACAGAATATATTTCTGAATAAATACTAAAATTCATTAAATATACAAAAACATAGAAAAATTATTCTCAATTATAATATAGTTTAGTTTAAAAATAAAAATTCTCTCAGAGTCTTAAAATCAATAAAATGCAAACTAATTCTGAGTTTTACATTGGATTGTGTAAAATGGGAACAGAAATGCGTCATTCAGTCATTCAATGATTTTTTCAATTAAGTTAATTGTTTGATAATCACAATCACATTGCAATCAATTATTTTAGTTATCTTTTTTAAAATGAATCGATTTTTTCTGTTTTTCCTTTTTATTATTCTTCCACTACTTTATCACTCTTTCCTTTTTTGTGCAAAGAATTTAAGGAACAGATACTATGGAAGAGATGAATGAGAGGGAGAGAGAGAGAGAGGGAGAGAGAAAGAGAGAGAACAATCTGAATGAATGTATTACTCATTTATACACACAATTTGATGAAATGAATTAAATATTTAAAATAAAATTTTTATGGAAAAAGCGTTTTTCATATGTAATGAGATATTAAACACAAATACAATTGGAATGAAAAATATTGTGTATAAAGAAGTGATTATTTATTTATTTATTTTATCCTATTATATAAGGCCTAAAATAAACAATATTCTAATCATAACATTTCATTCAACACAACTCCTAAACTATATATATTTTTAAATATGAATCACTACTACATAGGCTCACACTTTCCTATTTCTCCTTTTACTCACTCTCCCTATCTATCTATCGCACATCCATTTGGGATTTGTATTCAATTTTAGAATAAATAAAAACATATAAAAATTTTTAATGTGTATTAACTCAAAAGCTTTTTTATTGATTCTCTCCGTATATTTCAAGCGAAGAAATTATTATAAAAAAATATAAACTTATTTTATATTTTTGTAATCCTTTCAGAAAACATATTGAAAAAACTGATAACTAATTTAATAGACGTAGAAATTAGATAACATAAACAGATTTAAATTCCGTATTACTATTAAAAAAATGAAATCCGAAAACAATTTTCTGTTCATATAATGACAAAAAATTATTCTAATAGCCTATAGACTGAGAATTCCCAGAACTATCAATACAAATGACTTATTAAGTAAATGATAAATGTTTTAAAAGCCTAATACTATTAAAGCGTATATTTTAAAAATTAATACCTTTTTGCGATCATATGTATGTAAAACAAGAATTCGTGAATAATATAGTCGTCGAACGTATAAATAAAATCAAACTCCAAAATATAAGCGTCGAAAATATGAATATCAGATGAACTGGTTATTATGGCGCTCGAGATGACGACCAGAAATGAAGGAGAGATTGAGAGCCGAAGTGTCGCTATTATTGTATATCGTATTTGAATATTAATATTATATTCTTATGTTTAGTATTATTACATTCTGTATATCTGTATATTCTGTATATTCTGGTCAGACTCTGCGAGCGATCATTTAATAGATTGGCTAATAGGAGCCAGTAGGTTGAGTATAGCTCAGGCTGGTATAGTGGTGGCGCTCTCTTGTTTTTTCATCTCTCTTCTGGTTCTGCAGTAATTATTCCGAGTGTATAAAAATTGGAGCAAAAATTCTTGTTGTAGTAGAAAAACAATTCATATAATATTGTATATAATTGTGTGAACACTATAACCAACGGAACTGATGTTTAACTTATCGGTGGTCACAATGAGCCGATCGGATGCACTGGTATTTTCACGTTATATAACAAAAATAATATTGAAATGAACGCATCGGTAGTAGAATATTGTGAACATTAACTGAAGAGCAAAAACAGTGATAGAGCGAGAGAGTAGAGCACCGTTAGGCTGAATGTTAACGTTATTTGAGTTCGGATTGTGTAGAACATGGCATTTCTCCACTCAGTTCAGTGCAGTTCAGTTCAGCTCAACAACACTATACTGTAGCCCACTATACCGTACGAAGCACTGTATGCACTGTATGTCTGCACTGTATGTCAGACTGTGCACACTGTGTATATGTGCACATAGAGTATGTACTGTATGTACTGCATCATCATAGCTGTCTCACCACTCTTTCTTTGCCACTCTGTTCGCTCTATCCGCCAAGCATTCCGTGCCAACTGCATACCAGAGCGGAAGACTATCGCTCAATAAGTCCATACCAGCGCCGGTTGGGCGCAGTCGCCGCAGCCGAGCGATGACGACTCTGTGCGAGTTTGTGACCTGAGCTCACTTCTACTGAGCAGAGCAGTGACGGAATTATTAACTATTATTTTACTCCTAATCCACAAATATTTCATCAATCGATTTGATTATTGTTTTCAAACTTTTAATTATTGATTATTTCTATGCATTCAATACAGCGATCGATACGAGCGAACACTTCTTGTCCGCCACTGCCTATCCAATGCAATGGCCAGGGATTCAGTTGAGTATTGCACTGAAAGACCACTTTACCGCATAGTACCAAAAACTGTATAAAACTGTACCTACAGTGCTATCGGCGCTCTCTCACCAGCTCTGAAAACATACGATTATTCTGTAGTAAAGTTCGTATCAAATGATTTGAGGCTAAGATTTAAGCAAAATATCAGTGAATGCAGTCTTAAATTAGAGTATAGTTTCTCTAATTTGTTTCTCTGAACATCTAATTAACCTGAGGTTTGAAAATGTTTGGCCAACTTTTGCAACGAGTTTCTCAAATCATTGGAAAGTATTAAAAAAAAGATCTCTTTTTATAACCTTTTATACAAAGCGTATATAATGTCGAAAACAGAGTAAGACTTACGCGAAAGCGACGGCTCTTTTGTTTGACAAAAAACTAACGAAATAATTAAATTTTGTTTTTCCTAAACTTAAGACGAAATTCAAGAGAAGAGAAAGAAAAAAAATTAATCCTCTATTGAGATGATATATATTTTGTATATAAAATAACATTAGATTAGGAACTGCTTAAATGCAAAATCTCTTGAAATTAAAAACGAATATATAGTTAGAAAAAAATCTTTAGATATAAACCGAATACTTAGCTCCGGATCTTTTTTTATTGTCTCCTCTTCTATGCATTCATTACGAAAAGATTAATTCAATATATTTATTATAGACTGAATGAAGTACTTTATTTCAAATGCGAAAAATCTGAGGCATTATTATTGTATGAGAAAAAGATATTTTTTTAGTGAAAAATATAGTCAATAAAAATAGATAAATGACTGAATGGATAGACTGAACAGTGTTTTCCTTATACGGGAAGAAAGTTTAGTTTAAAACTTAATCTTTTATACTCTTTTCAACATTAAATTTCTGGTTATAAACAAAAAAAACAAATTATGATTTCATATATTAAAGAGGAAAAGCATATAAAAGTATAATTCGCTGAATTAGCTTTCAATCACATTCCTATAAAACAATAACTTTTTAACAAAACGTCAATTTTCTGTCCGTTTGTTTTCTTTTTAACATTTATTTAATTTCCAAACATTTCTTTCAGAGTTTGATAAAAAAAATAAATAAATATATTTTTTTCTGCGATTTTTCAATCTTTATATTTTTATATAATATTATTATATTTTTCTGAGAATTTATAAAAATCAATTGGATCAGCACATTTATAAAGAGTTTAAATCAAAGCTAAAAAATTATTATTACTTTATTTTCACTTTTTTTTTGTTTGTATTTATAAAACAGAAGTTAAAAATGATTTCTGAGAAATAAATTTTAAGACTAACAAGATTTCTGCGAAAGAATTATCGGGAAATTGCTTCCAGTTATTTTATATGGACTGTAGAGAAATAGGTTTACCGTCTTTTCGCGCAAATAGTAGCACAACCGTATAAAAACCTAAATCAAAATTCAACATTGCTAATCAGATTGAAAGACTGATCAATAAAGAATACAAAGACATTGAATGGAATCAATTAAAATGTCTGATTCAATGAACACATCATTAGTTTTACTAAATTATTCAGAATCCCAAGTCTTCTGATTCTATTAGATTAGACTCTCAGACAAAGTCCTCATTAATTCAGTTCTTACTCTTTTGGAGTGACTTTTGAAGTGGAGTCCAAATTACGAAATGTAATTATTTGTGTGGAAATGCGGTCTTTACTAAAATTTGAATCATCAGTAAGATTTCGTAAGACCTTTCCTGAAATTACATTAAATTAAATTATACGACAATAGAAAATAATTTCTTATTTTCATTCTCGCTCTTAATCAGCAATAAATTTGAAAATCAAATAAAATTCATTTAAATGTTTGACTAAATATTGTGTGAATCACATAAAAGCAAGTCTTTATAAATAGTGTCTTTAAGGTAAGTAAAATTTATTAAACATTAGATTCACTATTAAATTAGGCGTAAAAACCTAATTAACATTAATAATGAGGATTAGAGACCAGACATATAATATGTTTGGCTGAAGAATCTCTAAAGAACTTAATTCATATGAAATGGAGAAAACAGTCTTCACTAATGTGTTAACACGTATTACAGATCTTTAAATATATGCAATGAATGCGAACTGAAATTCATGTGAATTAAATCCTTTCAAAGAATCGCTAAAATTAATTGATATAAAAATCTAGATTTAAGTTAATCTTAAAAATTAATTTTATTTAATGATTGCGATTCAAAAATTGTGTATAATTTAAATAAATATGAAGTGATTTAGTTCTCAAATGCTTTTATATAAATTGAGTTTTATGTGATTTTCATTTCGCAAACACTGAATATTTTTGATGATTTGTGTCAGCAATGCTTTGCTTTTAAAATCATTTAAACTAATCCAATGCTATTGTATAATGAGCTCAATATTATTGATTGTGATTAGAAGTATGTGTTTTCGGTTTTTAACATTTATCCTATAATAAAGTTCTTTAATAATAGTATTCGTTCGCAAATACAGAAAATTATAATAATTAGTCAATCAATCAATAGAACTGAGCGATCAATACATTGAGAATAAAGTCGTTTTCTGTATAAAGAATTCGTATTTACATATCATTTGTCTATAGAATATATTTTAATCAATAGTTTTATTCAAGAAATTATATGAAATATAACTGACACAAAAGTGTTGAACGGATTGAATGTGTATTATTCTGATATACAGTAATCCATGACAAGTGTAAAGCAATAATGATTTATCAAATCTTAACCCAAAAAGACTGATTGAAAATAAGAAAATAATGAATGAATGCAAATATTTTGAACAGAAATAATGAGAGCCTTAAGTCTCTTAACTATAAATAAATGACTGTCTTTTCAAATATTTGACTCCAATTGTAGTCATTTTAATTTATTCACATTTTTTCATACAATAGTTAATATTCCTTAATAGCTATGTCTCTAAAAAAGCAATTAATATATTTAAGGGCAACACAATTGACGCCACATTATAAAAACAATTCAAACGTCTTCTTGTTTGCCATAACTTATTGCACACAATCTTCAAAATATTTCCTCCAATAGAATGACTTTAATTTTCTTTTAGAAAAAGTTATATTAAAGTGAAAAAAACTGAAAAAGACTAAAACCACAAAAATTAATGTAGCAAAAAATGCTCATTAATATATTTGCAGACTGTTCGCTTTCTCTAATAATGAGCATGTTCCATTTTTTCACTTGAAATAACTATTTAATTACTACACAATTATAATCAAGAGATGAATTCTCTAATAATGCGATTATTATACATATCTCGGAGTATATTGTGTTTAACAGAAAAATTTTCAATACTTTAAACTCAATGCTCTCTTTGTGTGTATGTCTTATGTGTATGATTAGGTCTAACGATCCCATAATTAATTGAGCACTCCTTTGCATGACTAACATTGCATTTTTGGTTATCTAAATATAATTAGCTCAGGTACAATATTCTATAATTTATGTATTCTTATACCAAAGAATTTTTTTTACAAATTCATATATTTCTTGTTCTCTATTCAATAGACTTTACATTATTTATATGCGATTAACGCTTATATTCAGATTCAGTTTAGATTATGAGCTAAACATCATTTACAGAATAATCGCTTTTCGGCGAAAGGAAATGATTTTGAGAATAAACAGTAAATTAATTCTTGAAATCGATTCCGAGTTTCCCGAGAAGTGATTATACACTAGTATTAACTCAATTCTGGAAATGCAGTCATTTTAGCTATAATTTTAAAGTTTGTGCTAATAATCGATTATTTGCCTAAAATATCGATTTTCTATTAAAGTAGTGTATATTATATTCATTATATGAAATACTCCTAATTTGTTCCGAGCACATTCATGTTTCAATAATCAGGAAACTCTTCCAAAATAGTATGTCTTAAAGAGCTGCTTGATCATTATAGTGTGCTAAATATAGACCTGCTGAATCACCCCATCCAACGATTCAGCATTTTTTATAATTTCACAATTAATAACTTAAAGCATAAAAATTTCTTTTGTTTTCGCTTCAAATAAATGGTTGCAATCATTTTCATGCATTGCATGAAATTTCCGATTTATTTGTTTGATTAATAATTATATTCTGAACATTGTTTTTGAAAATTCTGTATTGAAATAAAGAAATAACAGTTAGACTAATCTAATGTATATTTTAGTAGAAAATAAAAGTTATGTTTACTTAAAAATTGAATGCATTGAATATTTTTAATGCATAAATAGGAATACGAATAGCATTGTTAATAAATTTTAAATGAATGAGAAAACTTGAAAATATTAATCAAATTTTTGAGCAAAAAAAATATTTGTATAGTTTAGCCTAAGCTCAGATTTTAAAAACACGAATGAACTCACGCTATTCGCTATTTTAAAGCTTATGATACAAATTGAGAACAAAAATAATTTACAAATTATAAAATCAATAACTCATACAAAATATTGAGAAAATCTTTTAATTAATATCATATCTGAAAAATATTATTCATAATAATACAAAGTTTCAAAAATATTTAAATCTGATCAGAATAGGGAACAAACAGAATGAACCTTGCCAGTCTTATAAGTGGCAAAATACGGTAAAAGCAAATAATCCAATATATCTATAGTGTATATAAATTTTAATTAGACGTACGAAAGCTAATTGAGAGCTAATCTAATGATAAGCAATACTTGAGATAAGTTTGAATTATTTGTTGGCAACCAATCGATCAGAATTGGAGATTCGTATCGTTGACTGACTCTAACTTTCAATACAAAACCAACTGCTCTATCGATGCGCACCTTTGGCTCACATTTAAGACTCTCAGATGTTTTGCTGCCATACGAAGAGATGCATTGATTCTAATGATACTAATGAGTCCTCATTTATACTCAGCTCAAGTATCTCAAGAATTAACAATATTTGTTCTCTCACTGGTATTAATGCAGTTGTCTTCAGATCTACGGTATATAACGATTCAGTTCTCTCTCTCTCTCTCTCTCTCTCTCTCTCTCTCTCTCTCTCTCTCTCTCTCTCTCTCTCCCTCCCTCCCTCCCTTTCTCCTTTTCTTTTCTCTGATGACCACTGGATCACAACTGTATTTAGTTTCAGAGATAGGCAATGGGGGTACAGGGGGTAGACCTTCCTAGAATTTTGGCTGAGGCTCACCCCCTCTGTTTTGCCACGAAGCAACGGATCTGCATTGATTTGGAAGCAAAAATTTGAATACAAATAGAGTTTTTCCAAAAAAATGGATCAATTCGATGATAAAACAAGGTAAACAGATGTACGCTTTTATACGAGTTTGATGTCATATTGTATTTTATGCACTTTTATACAGCAATTTTGGTCCGACCTGTACCCCCTGTCCAAAATTTTATGGCTGACCCCCCGTGTCGTCAGACCCATTGCCTATCTCTGATTTAGTTTATAAAATTATATTATATAGCCAGGCAAGGCAAGGTCTGTGCAAGGTCCTTATCAAACCATGTAATGCAGACTTTATTTTCCAATCTTTAGCGCAAACGACAATATATTTGGCCGAAAATGAGTGGAATCACTATTTTTGTTATGGACTCAATTTGAGTCTAAATTCATTTCTGTTTCGACACAATTTATTTGTTAATATCAATTCATATTTATCCTTATGTGGTAATTGATCTGGATCAGAACGCAGCATGGTCCAGTCTCAAATTCAATTAAGGTTTACTCAATTCCGAGTTAACCCAAATAAAAAAAAATTGAGTCTTAAGTTTAGCTCAATTTTTATGAATTCATATAATAAATATCAATAATTTTTTTAAAGAAAATAAAAAACAAATGAAAATATTGTAAATCAATATATAATAAGCAATTGTCGTAATAAATAATAATAATAAATTCAATTGAATTGTAAGAATAGCCATAAATTCACTGCTCTTTTCATAATTGTTTTCAATGTATTTCAAATGCTTTTTATTTCGTTTAAAATTCATTCCGTTTTTTCTCTTCTTAAAAGTCATTTTTCATACAAACAATTCCTCATTCGATTCGATTTCACATTTTCTTCTTTCTTATACTTATTTTTTCTTCTCTTTCTCTTACATTTCAAATACAGTTAAAATAATTGTTAACTTTTAAAAGAGTGAACTTTTTCTTTCTACTCAATCCTCTTGTTCTTAGTTTAACTCCTATGGACTCACTTTAAAGCATTTTCTTCTCAATAGAAAGAAATCCATTCCTTAGACTGACCTCAAAATAAAAATCTGTTTTTTTGTGTCCTTTTATTTAAAGGATATGGAGTTCAAGTCGAGTATAGATTTTCTGTGCATATTGTTGTCTCTCTTATCTCTTACTCAATATGTTATATAAAGTTTCAGAAAAAATAAAATTGAGTTTGGATTCTATAAAGCAATAAAAATTTTAAAATACTCTGTAAGTCATAAATATAATAAAATTTATTCTGTACTGTACTATACAGTATAATCTAGTAATTGTTATCTTTAAAAAAAGAACCTGTACAGTACAGTACAGTACAGTACAGTACAGTACAGTACAGTACAGTACAGTTCAGTACATACGCTAGTTATAAATCATATAAGAATCGGATATTTTGTTTGCTTGCTTAATTTAACAGTGGCTTTAACAGAATATAATTACATCTGACATTCGTTTTAGACACACAGGTCAATTGAGGTATAAAGGAACATAATCCAAGGTAAATCATATCGATTTACTCGGGAGTACTCCATCTTATTGCCACTTATGTCCCAACAGATGACCCCTTTTTTCTGCGTTCGACAGAAGATGTGAACAAAATGTGAATCAATTAAAATGTCGACAAATTCTGTCAAATTCAGTCAATACGGACACAATTTAAGCGGATTTCTTCCAAATCCGACCAAATGCTGGATTTTAGCAAATTTAGTGCTAAAAGTATGCCTGCCTTATATAACCTCATCCTAACTCACGTAATAGTAGCAGTAATACCTAGGAGCTTTCAAATTAAATTAAAGTAAACCGAATCTGCAGTTTATTATTAAAGCGAATCATTCATCCATTAAAGTTCACTGTTTAAAGTGAAAATTAATTTAAGCCGAGCTGTTGTACATCAGTTCAAGTCATCTCTATTCGTCTATACTCTTAAAATTGTGAAATCATTTTGTTTTTTCTACTTTTCAATTGATTTTTTTCAAACTAAGCAATATTTGTGAAAGTGAACCAAAATTATTATTTTATTCAAATTTATTTAATCTTTAAAAAAAGTCTTTTCTTTATTCTTTATGTTTTGCTTTTGTTTGGAAAATAAGAAAAATTTTATTCAAATGTTTTTCGTCTTTGAAATTCAAGTTTAGAAAAGGAAAAGTAGTCAGAGATGAGAGAGAGAGAGAGAGAGAGAGAGAGAGAGAGAGAGAGAGAGAGAGAGAGAGAGAGATCAAAGCGAAAGAGCGAACCAATCTGTCCATAGCTTTAATGTAAGTTTAGTTAAATTAAAGGCAAATTGCAAATACATGTTATCATCTAATTGTGAACAATATATCGGTTTTGCGTTAATACACGACTGGCTTAATGTCAAGTATTTCCAATTAATTATAATATCAATTTAGTAGCCAGAGCATTCTGATTGCACGATTGGAAATCTATCCAAGTATAATTTTCATCAATTACTTTGACAAAAACTACTCTATTTTTAGCCAATATTTAGTTATAATTTGAAAATGAAGTCAAGTCTTGCTTTGTCCGAACCTAATGCCAGTCATTGTATACAAAACCTAATATTAATTCTGTTTATTCAATAAAACTTTCAGTTAATAAAAGTCAGTCTCAAATGTATTGTTGAATATATTAATAATTAATTTTTCTGCGGTTTCGTTATATAACTTAATTGAATTTGTCATAACTTATTGAATGGAAGCCTAAAAACAAATAAAACTATATTTTCCGCTAATTAGCTATTAATTAGTTTCGAATAATTTATGTTTAAATTAAGAATTTTCTGATAAATAATTCATAATATAATTCTGAAGCTCTGATTGAATTTTTAATGGTTTCTCATATGAAAACATTTTTTTGGCACAAAAGCATATTTTAGATGAGATTTCAGATTCAAATAAAACATGAATTGATATTCTGGTCGTAACTGAACGGAGACTATAAATATGAATTTCACTCTATTTTGATGATAACTTTGGGCATTAAAACGATGTCCAATAATATGCAAGTGATAGCAGTTAGAGTCGGAGCAAATTTTATCATAAATATGTATATCATATACGGTATGCTCGGGTGGATAACGATGTACCCAATGTGAAGGTAAATAAGGATTGAGTTTATGCGATAAGACTCTGAATGAGACCAATGTATGACTGTATGAAAGACATGAAAGGATGAGTTGAAATAGTTTTGACAAAATATTTATATCATTAACTTTTGGTCGAAACTTGAGTGCAAACTGTACTTCATTACGCTATACAGTACATACAGTACGCTATCATTGCATTCCTGGTATAGCTGTGGCTCTCAAATCATATTTGCGAGCATTCATATGAATAGCATATGACATATGCCTCACAGTGTCAGTCGTATGGACACCAGTTTGTCCTACTCTACGTCTGCACTGAATTCTATAATATTTTAATGGTTTCGCACTTGTGTTAACTGCTGTCTACTCTGTATACTCTCAATACTTTGTATTCTTTATATCAAACCAATACTTTTCAGGTAGTAATGATGTGCCCGACCATATCAGCCAACTTTTGTGAAAACTACACTCTATACGTCAGGGTAACAAATTAAACTTTAAAAATCATTTTAAAAACTAACGATTTTTGCCACAAAACAAAATTAATTATTAGTTTTTACTTATATTATAATTAAGTATTAAATATTCAATCGTTTTGAGGGAAATTTGAATTAAAAAATAAATACAAATATAATATAATTCGACTTATTTTTGTTTATTTTTCTTTATTTCATTTCTAATAATTATTGTTGAAATTCTAATTTTTTTCACAAACATATAAAATAATATAAAATTAATTGCATCTTGTCTCAATCACAATATTCATAGTGTAAGCCAGATCATCTAAATTGATTGCATTACTCCAAAGACACTTCACTGCAATACCTATCTCAATGAGGCAAATACTGCATATATTTTCTCACATAATAGTAAAGAGTTTTTAAAATAATTCTATAGATTCGAAAAATTCTCATTTTTTAATTAAAAAATTCTGCACTACTTTTCAAATGGTACACAAAAAAATAAGAATTTTATTTTATTTAACTTAAATCCTGGTATTGTTTCAAATATTATGTGTTATTTTCATTATTTATTATGTTTTCGTATTTTTTTGTTGCAATAGATTCCAAAATCAATATTATTTCACAACATATTCATTGAGCAATTGTTTTGAGTTATGAATTCTTTTTAGTTAGTATAGCCTCCGGCAGAAATTGATAACAAAGAAAAGTTGGAAACAATATGAAAATAGGAATAGAAAATGATTTTCGTTTTGATTTGATTACAGATTTGTTTGAGAATCGATAGGAAATGTATTGTGAAATATTGGTTCGAGTATTGCCGTAAGAATTGGAAACAATTCGTGCGAACTATGATTTTTCTTGTCTAACATGAACTGGAGCTAAGATGTGATGTGATGTATAGTAAATGCAATACTCTTTGAATGATTCCCATTTGAATGGACGAACGGACTGGGCTTTTGTGTAAAATCTATATATAAATCAAGTGAATTGATGAGGAATTAGTTGTCAATGGAGACACACTTGAATTAGTCCAATCCATTAATCATTAATTTTATGGTTCGGCCAATGCATCTCAATAATAGTGTTGGACATCCATCTACACTCGTGTGCACTCTTCCTATCAGAATATCTATCAGTGCAACAAAGCTAACACTTGTAAAGAAAATTTTAATTTTAGGCAAAGCACGCATTCATTGCTGTTATTTACGGTCCGATACTTCTAAAGACAAAAATTAGTGAAACATTCATAAAATTTTCGAAACTAATTACAAACTAATTATAATTACTATAAAAAAAATTTCAAACTAAAACATGAAAAATTTTAAAATGTCTCCGGTTCTGCTCAGGCAATTTCATGCTAGTGTTATACAGTACAGTCAGCCTCTCTTATTAATTGCGTTAAAATTTTAAGTTCAAACCAATTGATATATATTTTAGGTTTAATACTAAACTAATTAAAATCAGAGATGCACAAGGTCTGCGTTGGAAAGCAGGGCCATTTTAATCACTGTTTTGAGCATGGGGATTTTATGTCAGAGATAGGCAATGGGTCTGACGACAGGGGGGGCTGCCAAAAATTTTGGACAAAATCAATGGGGTACAAAATCCCTGAAAAAAACTCTTTCCCTAAAAACCCCGATTTTTTCCTAAAATCCGCTTTTCCCCTAAAAACACTGTTCTTGAGCTTCTGCCAAATTCACAGGGGGTTACCCCCATTGCCTATCACTGTTTTATGTGCTGTATGCAATGTAGTTCATTGTATTAAAATAAACTTGGTCAATTATAATGCTCATATTATAACTTTTGGATAATCAATTGAGCCTGTGCATTCTGTGCATTTTAATTAATGCCAAATATTTGGGAATAAATGGAAGAATAATATAAGAAATATATTGTTTTCTGATTGACATTTCTCCAAATACCCTGAATTGATTTTCAGTGGAACATAAGAATAATTAAGTCTCACTAATATGATAGCGTAATATGTGATGCGTGAAACACACTGTGTCTCAAGTTTGAAGAGCTGAACACAAAGATCATTATAATAGACATATTTTATCGACATTTGTGTCAATTCTAAAGCATACGAATAGAACTAATTTATACATAACTCATATCTTTTAGCCATTTATTCTTCATAAGTGTTATACAGTTTTGGATCCTTTCATCGGACAGAGTGTATGGAAAGCAATAAGAAAACTGTCGGCACATCAGCAGAAGTCGCCTAATATTGCAAATTGTTCGGATCATTTTAATCAGTAAGAAGAGAATCTTGTCAGTTTTTGTGTACAGTAGAGGAGACTAAGGCATGTACTGTAGGGACAGATTGTAATTCACTCAAACTGTACACTGTTTTGAAACTAAGCCAAACAAAATGTCTAAACATATTGCTGTGAATTCATATACAGTATTATTTTAAATAAGCATTGTTTGTGTGTCGGGTCAATTGATCAGTCATTATCCATTGATAATTAAAATTTCTCTTATATTATAGATAAATAGATTTATACAACAAAACAATCTTAACTTGGGTTCATTTTCCTATCTTGGTCATTGAACAGGTTTCAACCAATAAACCCGAGGGAGAAGTTTCAGCGAATTTAAATGAAATCAATTTATTAAGACATAGTTTTTTGTTCTTTACAATGTAAAGTTTACATGTACTTGATAAAGATGCCTTGTTTAAAGGGTTTCGAGTAAATGTCCCGATCCCTAAATATGGTTTATATGAAATGAAAGCTCAATTTTATTTGACTCTCTGTTCTGACAAAAAAGAATTATAAAACTATAGAAAGAGTCGAAAAAATCATTTGTTTGGCATTCAATTTATAGATGCAATTAAAGCGTCAAAAATCTTAAGCAAAAGTGAAGTTTAATAAAGTTTTCTGCTTTCGATCAAAACAGAAAATTCTGTTCTTTATCGACAACTTATTGTTCACATACACAGCACTAGCTTTTATTCTAGCAATCCTACAATAAAATTCAAAATACCTTGCACAAACATTATCGATCATACAAAAGGAAATGGTATCAAATTTTGATAACAAAAAATAATATTTCCCCAATAAATATAATTAGAGTAAAACTAAAAAATTAAAAACATTTTTATAAGTTGTTCAGACCAGCTTGAACAAATTAACAAGGTTCAGATACATGTTCAAAGTTTGAAAGATTATCAGAACATAATTTAAGGTTTGTTATTTGACCATGGTATGGTATTTTAATATGATTGCACATCAATTTCATTTTTATATCAACTAATTTAGAATAAATATCAAATACAAAAGTAGCTTGGTAATCAAAAAATATATTACACTTTGTCAAAAGGATAAAAGTGCAATAATAATGATCTAGCTTAAAATATGGTTTTATGTCTAATGTTATACCAATAGTCAGTCTAAAAAAGTTTTCTCAAGTTTTTAGACATATTTATGATTAACTCGAAACAAAAGTTACGGCATTTGAGTTAATTATAGACTAAATTGGTTTTGTCTGTAAAATTAGAATTAGAGCCCATTTATAATTGACTAATAAATGAAAATCTTTTGTCACAACACGTTTGAATTGGTGCACAAATGTTGCCGTTTTCAATGATCATTAATTTTATGGATTTGAATATATGTCGACAGTTTCCCAGTATTTACTTCACGAAAGGCCGTATACTTAATAAATTTCAGTTATAATAAACTATAATAAAATAAAATAAAATATATACTGATATATCATATATGTTATAAAATATATAAAAATTATAAAATTTGTATAAGTTTTGTATTAAACCCATTAAATAGAGACCTATTGTATGAAAGCTACACTTAAGCTCATGTGCTCTCGTGAGCAATATTTTGATGACTTATATTAATTAGTAGTGAAATACAGCTTTCATTCAATCATTAAACTCTCTCTCTCTCTCTCTCTCTCTCCTCTCTCTCCTCTCTCTCCTCTCTCTCCTCTCTCTCCTCTCTCTCCTCTCTCTCCCTCTCCCTTATTCTACTGAGCAGAACAGTACAGTATATCCACTATTCACTCATCAAATGTATAGCCTGTGTTCACTAATTCAAACAAAACTAACAAAAAACTGTTTGACCGAATGAAAAGGGAGGAGGAATATAAAGAGACTCTTCACATCGCATCTGCATTTGTTTTTCTTTCTCTCTTTCATTTCATTTGTAAGAAAAACAGAGAAAAAAAATTATTTTTTCATTTATTTCATTCATTTCATTGAATGCGATCAAAGAATAAGAGACATTAAAAGAGAGCAATAGTTATGCTTTTAAATGCCTTATATCTGTTCACCACTACTACTGTACTCACTCTCATCACAAGCAATGCCTTAAGCGTTCATTCGCTTTCATAACACAATTAAATTAAGCTCAATGTGTGCCAACTCTCTCTCTCTCTCTCTCTCTCTCTCTCTCTCTCTCTCTCTCTCTCTCTCGCCCACTCTCTCACTCTCTAAACCCTTCGCCTGAACTCTGTGTTAGTAAAGAAAAATTAAAGATTTTATCGTTTATATACAGTAGAAGAGAGAAAGTGTTAGCGAAAGCAAACACAAGAACTTTTGAGCGACAGTACCCGTAAAGGAGTGAAAGCTCTACCAAAGTTAGTCACATAATCAATGAACTATAATTTTAAATGCAAATTCAAAGGGTAAGGTATTCATTCAATTGTACTGGTATTATAACAAAGCATTTGCAGTTATGTTTAACTATAGGAAAATATATATATTTTATATATAGAATAAATTCTTTAATTATATTTGAGTCTAAAGTTAGTTCGAAACCAATTCTTCTCTATTCTTATGGAAATGTTTTCACAAAGCGATTGATTTATTTCTCGTACATTCACTTCAATTCAATTATCTATTCAGAGCTATTATTTTCTGAGCACTCCTTACTATTTATACTATTGTAAGATATATTCCGAAGCATTTAATTCTCTCCGTTAGCTCTCATTCATCTTACATAACAAATACTTTATTCTCACATTTTCTTCAATTTTTTTCATTAATATATTTTTTCTGAAGTATTCGTAAGCAAAACAAAAATATTGTATATCTATTGCCAGACCAGTCGTTGTAATGATTGTTTTGGTTTTTCTTTTCAGTTCATATAAACTAAACTAAAATAATATTTTGTGTTTTATTCGTATGTTTTGTCTGCAGTACTGTTCATATATACTGTAGAGCTGGGATGGTAGCCTCAGCCACTCGGACCCATTTCTGAACACAATACAGTATGACTATGTCATACAAGGAGTCACTGCGAAAGTCGTGATTAAAAGTATATAAGATAACTACTAAAATATCAAGAAATATTCAGTGGTCTTATAGTTGTGCATCACACTGTAGGAGTGAGTCAGGAGGAAAGGGCTCAGTTTTGATTAGATTAGAGCTAATAAGTAATCTGAAAATACTATATGCACTGAAATCAATGAAAAATAAGGCAAATCAGTACTGAACACTTTGAAATGACCTGTGTGTGACATCATGTATTTTCTGATCTAGCTCATACACTGCATGTTCACAGTTTTAGTGCATTTCTGATACCCTCTTCCAAAACTAGCCCATCTCTGCTGTAGAGGTATATAAATGTTTATAATATAATACATATAATGCATAGAAGTGTTGCTCCACTTCTTCTCTGCGCTATTGTTTGGCTAATCTATTGCTTTGTTTGCTGTAATAGTGTTAGTGTTTAGTGTTTTTAGTGTTTTAGTTCGGATGATAGAGTATTCGTCGATCAGAACCGATTGCATCAAATCTAATCCAATTCAATTCAATTCACAATCGGATCCATGCAATCTATTTCGTCCCTTAATTCTAATGATCACTACTTTTTTCGATACAATTCTCTCTTTACCGCTAAGAATAAATAGCTTCGACTAACTATCTGTGCCCTTCTGTGCCCTCTCTATCAATGTTGTAGAGCACAATTTTCTGTGTTGTTATTATGCAAATCAATTTAAGTTTTCATCCTTTCATTGCTATCTCTTTTTTATTGTCAAATTCTCATTCGTTTCTATACTTATTCTTCTTATACTTATTTAGTTCTCTTCTCTTACAGTCATTCTATCGAATCCATTGCCAGTCAACTAAACTCTCCCTTTTGTTACTCTGTTAACGATTTTTTTATTTTATGGATTTGTTCAATCAATTGTGAATATTAAAGGCTCAGAGCACCGGCATAGGCACAGCCAGTGCTTAACACAAAACATGTTCTGCTCTTATGTACGAATTAAGGTCTGAAAGCCTTTAAGTAAAGCACAAAATCTGATGCAAACACTTTGGGTCTGACTTTTGCAAAATTATTTCATAACTTATACCGTTATTTGCTATTAGAAGAGTAAATGTGCAAAAGAGCAGTTCGAGTTGGCAGAGCACAGGACTATAACAAAGTAATAACTAAGCTATAGTGAGCTATAGTGAGCTCAATAGCGAAGAACTCAATTGTAATCATTCATAAAATATCGATACAATCTTAGACCAGAGCTAATGCATGCGGAGAGCGATATATGACATATTGATTGATGGCTTCACCGCTAACTTTATAATCTGCTCGGAATTAATTCAGATTAAATTCTCTCTATATATGACTTCACATATTTTAAGCCCAATATAATGAATGCTTGAATATGTACAATATGTGCAGAGCTGTGCTCTAGTACTTTACCCGAATAAGTCAGACAAATCTCAGGTTAACTCACATCATACGAGTCATATTAATATGCTATATGTTTAGCCTTTCCTCAAATTCATCCCGTCTAAATTATAACTAAGTTTAAATTATAATTATTTCTATTTAACAATAATATACATTCAATTATCTATAGGTTTATTGGATTTTAAGTTAACTTAAGAATGAATGTTGTCATGAATATGAATCCATTGTTCATTCAGTGCTTATATTTGAAGCTCGCTTTTTCAATATTCAATAATCAATGGCCACAATTAATAGGAAGTGAGGACTAATTCGGAACATGACCAATCTAAAATTATTATCAAACCTGCATTAGATTTAAAAGGAAAAACTAATTGTAAATAAATAAGAAATGACTCAACATTTTGAAGTTGATTCCCAGCAAAGGGTTTGAATCATTTATATTCTTTAGAAAGTTCATTCAGTGCCTGATTTAGCCCGGATTCATTGGCCAGACACACTTGAAGTAGAGCTGCCGTTTGGGGATTGATGATCACTAAAGCCCTTTTGAATACATTTGATTCGTCACTTATTTTCCTAACTTCAACAGCCATTGTGTGACTCTTTATGATTGAATTTTATGTGAAAATATCTATTAATAATAAGATACTCAATATTTCTGCTGAATTATACAGTTCTACCGTAACTCACTTTTATGTGCTGACTTTCTCTCTCTCCCCCTCCTCTCTCTCTCTCTCTCTCTCTCTCTCTCTCTCTCTCTCTCTCTCTCTCTCTCTCTCTCTCTCTCTCTCTCTCCCAACAGTCATCTGTATTGTTATTTTGGACATTTTTATTTCCATGGGTTATATACTTGAAATACAAGACCAGAGAGAGTGAGCCCTAAGTGTAAGCGTAAATCACAAGAAACTAAGAAAATTTCAATTTATTAAATTTCATTGATTTCTCATTTTTCGTTAGCATTACTGCATTACTATATTCTTGTGTATATTCTTGTGTATATTCTTGTGCGGCTCTAATCTGAGCGATAAACCAATTTTTATAATGGTTTCAGATTTTGTCGTTCAGTCAGTCTTTCTATTTGATCGAATGGACGAGTTTTTCAATGAAATTTGTCTTAAACTGTATATAAAGCTAACCGGATAGACATCAGTGGCATCAGTAGCATCGGTGGCAACACCATTGCCTCCAATGTATACACTGCTTAAGATATCTTTGTTTTCATGTCAGACGAGTCCATTGGATTGCAATACTCTTCATATACTGTATATGAGAAAGTGATTGCCAGTATAGCAAAGAACAATTTCTCTGGCGCTCTACCGATCGCTGCCATAACAGTGCACTTGTATTTTGCACTGTATGTGTGTGTCATCCGTTAGCAAAACTACTTCATCTGTACGACGCACTGGAGAATTAAATGGCTGTGCAATTCCTGTGCGGCACACATACTAGTCATTGAAGAATGAAATCACACATTGCTATCAATGCTATCAATGCATTCCTATTGGAAAAAGAGTTCCAAACCTTATATATAGTTATGAAGATTATCCCTGAAGTTGGATAAGTTTGTAGTAATTTTTCATATATGCCAACCATTATTGAACATAAAAACATCGAAACTTAATATCAAATCTCTTTTCCTTCTCTTCTATGCCATTGGAGTGCTGTTAGACTCCAACACATTATTTGGAGATCGAGTCCAAAGACGAAAATACATTAAATTTGAGTTTGAAAGCTATCGACTATTTTTCTAAAGACTTTATTGGATTTCAGTCTATATTATAGTTTATCAGAAAAAACAAAACAAAAAATAAATACATTTTATAATATATGAAAAATACAGATAAAAAAGTTGTGTTCGGCTCAAATGCAATGATTTCACAGCAGAAGAGCAGTGAGAAAGTGGACGAATAAGACAATTAAATATTCTTTTATTTTCAAAAATAATTGATTTTCTCTTAAAAGTGAAATATTATTGTTTTATTTTATTTAACACACGAGTAGAGAAAATAGAGGCCGAGAGGAAAGAGATTGATGTTTCAGTGCCGGACATCTGGCAACTGAGTGTCTCGTAATAATAGATGCGATTCTATTCTTATATATGATTTTGAATTCTTGTTTAACTCATTGAGACTTAGGCCACATGTGATTCACATGAATAATGATTTTGAATTTCATATATTTTCAAAATATGTTTTCCTATTCGATCGAAACGAGTGCAATACAGGACTGTAACCATAAGATCACGCGAACAGAGCTCAAGTGCTGACCTGAAGTTACACTTATTTGAATATAAAACTCAAGTATTGTTTTTTATACGTATATAAACTCGAATATAAAAGCGAATGCAAACAATCATTCGGTTGTTCATCAAATTCAATATGAAATATGAAAATAGAATTTCTCTGCAAAACCTATTGAATAAATATCAATAAAAAGAAACAGAAAAAGCACTCATAAAGAATAAATTGCATGTGTTATGCAAAATGATTTGTGCAAAAACACAATCAATCCTATTATTTAGCATTGGATGGGCTTTACTCTACAGTAGTTGGCTTGTAATGATCGGCACTCGCACTCATACAGTAGTATTCGTATAGAAAGAAAACTTTAAATTTCTCTTCAGTTGATTGTCGAGTAGTGGAGAAAAAGTTTGGTTCAAACCATGAATTTAACAAATATTTGATTCAATATATTCGCACACATTCTCTATTAAATTTTGACTTCAAATAAATAAATTTCCGAAACTATTTCTCAATTGCTTGCACTAAACCGGAACATATATTACCATTAAATTGAACTCCAATTTTTACTTTTTATATTAGGTAGATCATTTCAGATATAACAATGAATTAAAGCACTTCCGGTATATCAATGAAATTAATCAATTTCTATTTGCTTGAAACAGTACATGGTCATTTGAATCTGCTGAATCTTTTGCTGCAGGCTCACAAGTTTTGTCATTTGTAGCATGGTCAAAAGTGCATTTCCAGTCAAACTTGTTCGTCCCCAGGTGAATCCCTTGTGTTAAATCAGAGTGTACTCATCTTTGATAGGCTCACATTTAAGTATGATCATGGTCATTCCCATAGGAAAACACAAATTGTTTAGCAAAACTACAGTATAAGCGCGAATCTAACGGATAAGAGCCAGCAATCAGTCGACCTATTGCTTGCATTGCTTACAACTTATTTATTTATGACTTTAATTATTCTTTTCGATCAAAATATTATCGACAAATCCAGAACAAAAGTGGTGACTAATTTTGAAAATGTATTCACCTTGCTAAATGTCAAATAATTATTCCATATCAAGTGAATGCGATATTCATTTATTTAATTAGTAATTATATATATTTTTTATGTTCTTATCTTTGAATGATTTCTAATCGATTCGCTTCAATAAAAACTTAGGCGTAAATCGATTTCTGCTAACATATGGCACATCTCTTACCTTTAGCTTAATTATTAGAGTTGTGTAACTTTCTTGGCTTAATATCAGCCAAATATTACGTGTTTGGCTACAGATACTAAATATCAAAATTAATATATTTTTCTGAGGGCTGGCTCTCATGCAATGCCAATAACTTTGCCAAACATTTCTATTTCGATAAAATAGCAGAAGAAATAGAAAAAATTTATCTGAAATAATATTTTTTTTTTTGAAATGAAATAATTCTATAATTGATAAAAGGCTCGAATTTTTGATAATTTTTTATTTTTCTAAAACAACTTCAATTAATTTGTTTGCATTGATGGGAAAGTAATTGTCAGACTATTTTTCACATTTGATTTGAAGGCTCGACTCCTCTAATCATAAGCCAATCATTAGAAGCAAATGATTTAGTAATTAAAGCTTTAATAAAAATATTGCTTTCCTTTTGCGGCCATTTTTTAGGTGAGAACAAAAAATGAATGAAAAAATAATAATAATTTTCTTCTCCTCTGAATCGCGATTTTGATGGAAGAGTTTGAGATTAAGTGCTATTTTTCCTTACATACAATTACATACACTTCAACGATCTTTTGTTACACTCAGAAAACTTTTTACCAATTATTCATTTTGATGGTCAGAATTGTATAGAACTGTAGCGCAAGAGAGGCTCAGAATTATTAATATTTAGTCATTTTTTCTGTGCATTAGATTTCAGGCAAACTTGCATTCGGAGAGCGCCGGCAGAGTTTTGGGAGCAATATATATAAGCTGGTAACTCGTATGGTATGAATTACATAAAATCATTAAGGTCATAATCATGTTGATAGGCCATCACTGGCATCAGTCCCGTCATCATCATCATCGTCATCAACAGTAATACGAAACAGACTTTAGCTTTAGGTTTGGTTTATATTTATTTGTTTATAAAATGTCTGCTTTCTAGCAGTGCATCAATGCATGAGTGTGTGTGTATGTGTGCATTGAGCTCATGGATGCAATTTGGGCATTGACTCCAATTGCAGGCCATAAATGATTCCACCCATAGATTCACGTAATGAAACCTTTTGTTTCGCGGGTCAACTCTGGGCTCTATTATGCTATACAACGACATTACCATTGTTTCGGTCATCTGTTCGTACATTCAATGTAAACGTGGTATACATTGAGCGCACAAATGATCACTAATTCTATTGTATTCTTAACGTAAATGAACTGAAATGAATGAATGAATGAATACTTTATTCGTTTACTCTCTTTTCATTGAACACTTAGCCATAACTTTGTTCAATACCTTTCCCTTAAACGAAAAACTACTCTATTTTGTTGGAAATTAACTTTTATTTTATTAGAGAAAACATCGGCAAAACAGAGGAAAATATTATTTTTATTTATAATTTTCAAAATAGATTAGATTAGACTCGCTTTTAAAGCCTAACACAATTTGTTCGGATCGGAAGAGAATTTGAGCCGAATTTAATCCATCAAAAAAGTGTTTTTATTTAAATATTGACGTTAAACACAAATTGGTTTCAGCAATAGCTGAATGGCATACAGAGTACGGATGATCGCAACTAACATCCCGTTGGGTATTGTGCATAAAGATGTGGCCGTTCTATACGTTTAATGTCTATACTCTATACTCCCAATACATTTCACTTTAATCTAATGCTTATATACATTGCATTCACTGTTTTATAAAAGAGAGTTACTTTAAATTCCTTTCTTTATATATATACAGATATACAGTATATTTACAGTATATATAGTACTGTATATATATTTTTATATGCATTTGAATATAATTTAAAGTTTAGGCCTCACCTCAAACGTTAAGACCAGAGATGACTTCAATTTCGATTTATATTTATTTATTATTATTTTTTCTTCTTTTTTTCTGAGAGAAAAATATTCTGGAAAAATGATAATATTATTGTAATGATAGATAACTTATTCAAAGGCAGTTCACATCGAAATTTGAAAACATTTGAATCTTAAATTCATGAGAAGAGAGGTCTCATATCTATTTGAATTTTCTATATTCTGTATAGACTTTTAACTTATTCGCAAAGTTAGGGCAAAAGCATCGATGAACTCATGGATCCAACCCATGGAAATGGTCTCATGTTTTGCCACTGTTTTTGATGAATATGTGTTTGGAATCGAGAGAAGGCCTCATAAAAAGGAAAGAGAGGAAAGGGAAGAGTGGAATGGGAGCACAGAGAGAGGTGAGGGGAAAGCGAATGATCTCATTTGCAGAGAAAATGAGACAAAGAATGGAAACAAAAGCGAATATCGAATATAAAATGATTCGATGAAAATGAGACCAAGAATTGTGAATATATATCAACGATTCGGATCAAACAGAAGATCACTTTCGGCCTATTTTTTCATCAATTCTTTATTTGATTGGAATATTTTGGTTTGAATTCTATGTAAATAATATTAAACATTACTCTTCTATCATATCTCAGACATGTATTAAGATTTCTGATATATTCTGTGCTATTCTGTGATATTCTTTGCTATTCTTTGCTATTCTTTACTCTAATATTGTTTAAGAGAAGAGAATATCAGAAAAGAATAAAATACTTAAAAACTCGATTTGAAATAAATATCTAAAATAAATGCATAAATATTTTGAGCTCCGAATCACTTGAAGTCACATTGAAATGGGAATGTCTGGTCGATCGTGCCATCACTTCATCACTGGATCCATTGATCATTTGAAGACAATTGAGGCTAAGGCGCAATACTATATCCATATTTCCGATCTTTAGTTGTACTGTTCGTTCGCCTCATTTAAGCCATTCGACGACTTTATCCTCTGAACACATCTTCTGGTCGTTTGTATAAGACATTTGATGCCTTCTCCTTCTGCCGGCTCTCTGCCAATGTGTTCCTTCCAGTCCCCACTCCTACTAGTGCTCTATATTGTGATGAGAGCCCAAATTTTAAGTTCTATTTGGTGTCTCATTATTTCCTCTCTCATAGACAATGTTCGCCCTCATAGCCAATGGTCAACAAATAGGGCCAGAATTACTCTTCGCTAATGTATTCGACGACAACAACGATGTCTGGACTGTAAATGTGGTCAAACGTCGTAACGATTGTCACGCCATTTAAAATCCAACATTGATTTGATATACATTGCTATCCAGTATTGGATTGAATTGCTATACAGTATAGCAGTATTGGTCGTCCAAAGGATACTTAAAGCGCATAAAATAATTCAGAGCTAATTCTAACTACAATTGACAGCTTCTCGCTCTCACTGCGAATCCACAGCCGAATCCATTATCAAATTGCAATACTTTCTCCATTACTTCCCAACTCATGCCTCTCTTCGGTGCCATTCAACTAATGTCATGCACTCAACCTTCAGCTCTCTTTACTCGCATTTTCTTAAATTTTAGTTTACATTCATTTAATTCGATCGCATTCTGCAAACGATAATCATTTTATATACAATTTATTCGATGCATCTCTTGTGCCACAAAACAACTTAAGTCGACCACTGCTTCAAAAGAGCATCGCTTAAGTCCAAAGCCTAAGCACCTGAACAGCTCTGCAAATTGAATGCCGAATCAGTTATGATTAAAATCCAATGCATTCCATGAATTCAAATGAAAATCAAATGTAATAAACATTTTTATACGTCTTTCAAAACATTAAATTTCATTTTACTGTATTGTATATATATTTTGGACAACATTTTAAGATTCATATTATAATACAAACTCATATGCATTTCGGAGAAGAATAATATTTAAATGAAATACGAATATAATTTTTGAGTTGAATTACGTTAATTACATACAGAATAGCATTAAATTTTGACAGTTTTATGATTTTTAAAACGGCTTTTACATAATATTCTGATGTTTACAATCTGTTACGGATATAAAGTTCTGCTGAAAAATATTATTCGCTTTAATATAACCGAAAGACAAGAGAATAGTTGCGTCTAATTATCGAGTATTGAGCCATTGAGTCGTCGTTTATCTTTTGTTGCTTTTTTCAGACAAATTTAGTTTAAATTCTTATTTTAAGTGATGGTATGTGCAGTTGTTGTTCCATTCTGTTCTGTAACAGTGTAGTCACTGTGCAGAATGTGCACCAGAACTACAGTAGAGTACAGTAGAGTACAGAGAGTACAGAGTAGTCACTGGTAAATACATTAGCGGAATGTTCGTTCAGTTCAATATAATTTAGTGCTCTTTCAAATCGGTATCCACTTAGCAGTGAATGTCTCAACTGATAGTCACAGATGAAGATCAGCTCTTATTCTTTACAGAACTGGTGGCCGACAATCCCCTCCTAAGCGAGAATAGGATCACTCGCGAGGATAGACTGAGTGTCTGTTCACTAAATAATGTTTGGTTTGAAAGCATCCAAAAGATATAGCATTGCATTCACTGCTAAGTTATGCTTTTATTTATTAAATTGAGCGCAAAAATGTGATACAGCCATGAAGTGTCTTATTCTGTCTGATACTAATGTATTGTTCACTTTAACTATACTATCCATTCGGCCATCTCTGCCGGTCCTCTGCCGACAGTCATCCGATACTCACTCTCTCTTATATTTAATGCATTCATAGTTTCAGAATATATCTGAAAAAGGTTTCGGTTTTGAGTTGAAATTGTATTTTAGTTTAAATAACGACAAAACAAAGCGCAAGAATCGAATCCAATTCTCAATTTGATTGCATTCTGAACGCTATTTTGCACAACAAAGTGACCAAAAAAGGAATGGCGTTATAATTGAAAAACATTTATTGCATGCGATCAGTATTGCAGTTCACGTTCGCTTTGTTGAACTCTCGTACAGACTGTACAGACTGTGCAGTCCTTTTGGTGGGTATTGCAAACGATAAATAAGTTATATTCCTTTTGATCCGTTATATTCCCAAATGTAAGTAACTGTAAGTCATAGCAGTATAAAGTGCACACTTATAGTACAGTACAGCTCCGATGCAGTGCACTGCAGAGTACAGCACCAGTTCATCCAGCACATCCACTATACCAGTCAGACAATCGAACAATTGAAGCGCCGACCAATCAACTTGGCCCACAGTCAGCCAGCTCTCTCTCTCTCTCTCTCTCTCTCTCTCTCTCTCTCTCTCTCTCACACACACACACACCCTCTTTCCCTCTCCCTCCCAGCTCTCTGATTAATTTTTATATATCTTGCTCGTTTAAAAATTAGAAACAATGGCCGATATAGAAGAGAACGATTCAACTGATCAACTGCTCGAGCAAATAGATTCGGGCACGTATTTCGAGGCACGACTTGCTGAGGGGAGCGTTATTTGGGGCTTCATATCTGTTGAAGCGTATCTGAGTTTTGAGCATTTGATACAAATCCGAAATAATGAGAGCATTAAGAATGTGCTCGGGGTATTCGATCGAAAAGCAGGTGAACTTAGGATCCTGGTGCATGATCTCTATTCGTGTAAGAAAGACGTCGTCTTAAAGCTATTGCAAACCAATTACGTCGGCTTAACAATGAAGAAGAAAGGCCTGGGAGGACAGGAAGCGTTCATTTCGGTTGAGCTGGAAATCAACGAGAGATACAATTCTATGCTTGAGTTGAAATATCAGTTGAAACAATTCAAACTGGTTGAGCTGGATGAGTATGTGAAGGCTGTTATTAGGACATTGGAAAATATAAATGATTGCTACCACAAACGTGCTAGATACAACAAGTACCTTTTTGAAAAAAATTAGTTATCTGGGGAAGAGCAAGGTTGGTAAAGTTCAAATGCCCATCTCTGTATACCCCTGTACACCCAGTATACCCTTTGTTTTGAACAGAATTTTTTTAATAAAATATATTTTACTGAAAGCTATGACTGATATGAATGAACTGATTATAACTACAAATTCTGAACATATATTTTGACCAATAAATAGCATTTATTCAATGATTTCGAAATAAATTTTATCCAATTCAGCCATAAATACGTGAATTATATCACTTCTAATCTACTATTTATATATTTATTAACAAATATTGAGAGGACTTGTAGGTGAAATGGTTAGTCGGGAAAGGCCGAATGGTCAGAGTCCCCACACAATATGTGTGTGTGATAGTTTAAATTTAATGGGCTCAAACTAGGAGGTGCCCTTGGTTTGACAATGAATTCCAGGGTAAGTGTGGGGTAGAGGACGAACAGAGAAAGGACGCAATACTGTATGTCTTCAGATGTGCTCTTTTAATGTTAGTATCAGAGATAGGCAATGAATTTATTGCCGGGAATTGAATTGATTTATTGGCAATCATTCGATTTTATGCAGAATTCAAGCAATATTTTCTAGAATTTTCTTAAAGCTATTATTCAAAGAAATATTTTTATGTAATAATTGTGGAATTTCCCTGAATAGATGAGGTGATTTTTGAATTATAATTTTTATTAGTTCCAAATTTGTAATGTTTTGATACTTGTCAATAAATGAGTATGGTTATTTATTATCCACTGAATATTTAGACAAAATTCTATTATAAAAATTGTTTTGAATGATATTATTTTAAACAATTGATAAGATTTTTATGAATTAAGTTATAATTTTTTAGCAAGGATGAAATTTTATATAATCCTAGTAGTTTTGGCACTGGAGACTAGTGGCACTAGTAGCAGTGAACTAGCACAGCAAGTAAAAATTCTCGAAAATACGAAATTATAAATATATTCGATTTAATGCAAAATTTAAGCAATATTTTCTAGAATATTCTTAAAGTTATTATTCTAAGAGATATTTTTAGCAAGTTTATCCCTTAATATTTTATCTGGGCACTTTGACAGAAGGGGAATTTTGTCATTACAATATTTCTGGAATTTCCCTGAATAGATGAGGTGATTTTTGAATTATAATTTTTATTATTTCAAAATTTCTAAATATATTGATACTTGTCAATAAATAAGCATGGTTATTTATTATCCACTGAATATTTAAACAAAATTCTATTACAAAAATTGTTCACAAAATCATATCTGTTTGGAATGATATTAAATAAAACAAATTATAAGATTTTATGGAATTAGTTAATATTTCAAGCTTGCTTATTTCGTATATAAATTCGTACTGGTTATTTTATCAAATATCACATTTATGCAACAGTCCTAATTAGAGATGTGCAAGGGTGGAGGGTATATACCCAATACCCCCTGAGTGAGATTTGACAGAATACACGCCCTGTGTGTTGAGGCTCTGCTAGACACCCCTCCCTTGACTTTTTGCTCGCGACCTATACCTCGAATTTAAACGCCATTTTTCTGCCATTGTGGCGGCCATTGGTATTTTTCAAAATACCCCCCTATACACCCCCTGACTCTGCCGACCTTGCGCATCCCTACTCCTAATCCAATCCTGAATAGTGGTTTTAAATGTTTAACCAAGCTATTACTGTAGTATGAAATTAAGAATTTAATTTCAAATATTTAAAGCTAATAATTTTCTAACTTGAATATATTAATTATGTTACCCGGATTGTATGACGCACAACATGAGCTGATCATCGGTTAATAAATCATTGCAAAATTGCTGCTGGGTACATTTCGGTGACTAATGAAATGATTTATTGCAAATGAATAAGACTACTGATTCTCACAGCTATAGACATTAAATCGTCATATGATAATATAACCATGAACATGTCAAAATTTATTATCAGGGAAAAATGATAGCCTTTTTGCGCCACTCATTGGAACTAAAATACCACTACTAATAATGACCTCATATTTGATTGTTAATAAATAAATAATAACCAGCAAAATTAGCCAAGTACAGTATACATCAACGCCAATAAATAATTTTTATTTGACATCATTATTTGACTCTGGGTAAAATCTATAAATTTGAGAAATATATATAGGTTTTAGTCATTCTTCTGCGAGCAGTCGACTGAAGGACTAGTGTTCTCATAATTTGGTTCCAAAACTATTTCCAAACATTTCGGTGAGTCTTATAGTCATTATTTCAATTAAGTCTATGTGCTCTATCGGTGTATTGTTAAGTCCGTATAGATTGCTATTGAGCCAGAATGCATTTTAATTGTAGGAGCTCTCTTTCTCTCCTCCTCCTCCTCCCTCCCTCCCTCCCTCACTCACTCACTCCCTCCCTCTCCCAGCTCTCTGATTAATTTTTATTTATCTTGCTTGTTTAAAAATTAGAAACAATGGCCGACATAGAAGAGAACGATTCAACTGACCAACTGATCGAGCAAATAGATTCGGGCAAGTATTTCGAGGCACGACTTGCTGAGGGAAGCGTTATTTGGGGCTTCATATCTGTTGAAGCGTATCTGAATTTTGACAATTAGATGCTCTCTCACTTTTTTATAAATGTTTATTTATCTTGCTTAATTTTAAATTAGAAACTACGGCCGACACAAAAGAAAACCATTCAACTGATCAACTGACCCACCAAATAGATTGGGACAAGTTTTTTGAGACACGACGCAATGATAGGAGCTTTAGGCGTGGCTTAACCTGTGTTAAAGTGTACCTGACATCTGGAAATTTGATAGAAATTCGAAAGAATGAGAACATTAGAAAAGTGCTGGATGAATTCGATGGCAAGGTAGTTAAATCTATAGTAATGGTCAATGGCCTGTATGCGTTAAAGGAAGACGTTCTCAAAAAGCGAGTCAAAAATAATTACGTGTTCTTAACAATGAAGATGAAAGGCCTGACAGCACAGGAAGCGGTCGAATCGGTTCTACAGGACATCAATGAAATATCCTATATATTGCGTGAATACAGATATGAGTTGAAAAAGTTCAAACTGGCCCGGCTCAATGAATATGTTAGTGGAGTTTCTAGTGCATTGAAGAAAGCTCATTATGCGCTTTTATCCTATTACGAATAAACTTATCAATGTTGAATGTCCAGGGTGGTCAAGATTCACTGCTACACCCTGTATACCCCGATATGCCCTATGTTGTGAGACCTGTGTAATGGAGTGATAATTGAAATACAGATTAAACCGAATTTTATAATAAAATATATTTTACTGAAAGCTATGAATGAACTGATTGTAACACAAATTATGAATAAATATTTTGACCAATAAATAACTACTTATAGACCTGGGATACTTCATGAATATGAATATACACGTCAATTTAGCTCAAGCTATAATCTTCGTGATGATTCCAATGTCACAACTGGTCCATTACTATAACTACAGGACTGGTAGAGAACCGACTTATATGCGTGTCTTCAATATGATGTCGGGTTATATCTCACCCCAAGCTATAGGTCTGACAGATGTTCTCATAATTCGGAAGATTCTGAAGACATCAAAGATATCGTTCAGAGTCTGCAAACTTTTAACAGACATTTCGTGGTTTTCGAGTATTTTTATTGCATTTTCCGCTTTTCTATTCAACACGTCTTTAATAGAAATGCTATTCATAGCTATACCACACGTACTGGTCATGAAATACGCGACGAATACTACTTATATTCAAATATTTTATTTCCATATTATTGTCAATTATTTAAAATCCAAACTAAAAGTATTGAACAATAGATTGAGAGATGTTATCGAAAAGCAAGGAATTGTAAAGTTATTGAACTCGAGTAAAATATTTCACTCGTTTAATGAAATCTATGCAGAACTTCATGAATATGACACTGAATTTTGGTTCAAATGTTTGGCCATTTATTTCACCTGTATCTCTGCAATGGTTGCCCTGTCTATATTCATATACTTATACGGGATCTATTTATATGTAAAATTTATAGCATTCTTAGGCATGTTTTACTTCTCAACTATTCTGTTCCTTTTGATATATACGGCCGGTTCGGTTAACTTTGAGGCCAGGAAGACATATACAGAGTGGATCAGCTCTGGCGCAACAATTGAATCGCGCGCCACAGAAAAACTACAGGGGCTACAATATTTAACCTGGTCTTATTTGAAAGAGGGATAGTGGGGGTTTGATAAAAATTATACATGGAAAATATCCTTGCACAATTCAAGGCGCTAGATTCGAAAAAGCTTAAATATTGACTTTTCTATTAATAATTTGTAAAATAATGATTAGATGTGGATTAAGTTAAAAAAAAATCTAAAAATGAGTATAAATTTCAAAATTTTGAAAATTTTACAACAATGGTGGACGGACAGACAGACATTCTCAAGAACATAAGGGAGTATATTCCCTAAAAAAATAAGATAGATCAGTTCCAATGGCCCAACTGCTCTCCGAACAAATTAAATTGAAAATTTTGTTTTCACTTAATGTTAATTAAATTATAACACGTGTCATAAGTTTGACAACAAAATAGAGTATTCAAAAATTACATTTCCTATATGCAGGTGACTTAAGTTCTTTTTATTTATTAATATTAAAATCGAATCAATACAAGTGTTTATCAAAATAAGACATCTTTTTAAACAGGTGTCACATCTGTTTAAAAGCATCCAATCTTGGTGCATTTTATTTGACCGTTAAAGCAAACGCATTGGCCACACTTTCCGAACTTCTCCCTGTGCTCGTATGTCTTCCCATCCTGCTCACATACTGTAAAATTACAAGAATTGATCAAGATCCTATAGTAATATTCATAAAGCAATTGCTAATTCTATTTAATATGATTAAATGTATCTCGGTTACCCCGGGGTGTCACATCTGTTTGAAAGCATCCAATCTTGTTGCATTTTATTTGACCGTTAAAGCAAACGCATTGGTTACACTTTCCAAACTTCTCCCTGTGCTCGTATGTCACCCCATCCTGCTCACATACTATAAAATAACAAGAAAAGATCAAGATCCTATTGTAATATTCATAAAATAATTGCTAATTCTATTTAATATTGAGCCGAACCACAGTTCATAAATAAACATAATGAGCTCAAGCTCAACCATTTCCACACATATTAGTGTTCACTCTATTCTAATGACTTCTACTCTAATCATAACCTTGGAGCACATGCTCTAAAATAGCTTTTCAATCGTACGAATCCTAATGTTAATGAATAAATAGTTCGATACGCTTAAACTCTATTATAATCTCAATGTATAGCTATTACTAGCCGTTCAGTAACTCAATCTCTATGTATTACACATTACTTGCAGTTCAATATCCAATGTAATGACTGAAACTAATGTAAGATATTTTGTATATAAGACGCATGTATTCGATGTATAAAAATCACCTGTATTCTGAAGCTCAATGAGAGCACATCTCTCTGAATAAAGTCATTTGAATGTAACTATTGTAGTATTACGTTACTCTGCCCATTTGCTCCTCCCCTCATTCTGGAATTCTGTGCCAAACCACGGGCACGTGCCAGTCTGACCCTCTTCGACCCTCACACTAGAATTCTGAGTTTTACCACGAAATCGTGCTAGTTTGAGCCCTTCTAAACGTTATACATCACTTAAATCTATTGTTGAGACCTAACTCCCAAAGTTGTCTTGACATTCGCGACCACCCCCCTATCACGGTCGCCACAATATGATTAAATGTATCTCGGTTACCCCGTGGTGTCACATCTGTTTGAAAGCATCCAATCTTGGTGCATTTTATTTGACCGTTAAAGCAAACGCATTGACCACACTTTCCAAACTTCTCCTTGTGCTCGTATGTCTTCCCATCCTGCTCACATACTGTAAAATAACAAAAATTGATCAAGATCTTATTGTAATATTCATAAAATAATTCCTAATTCTATTTAATATAATTAAATGTATCTCGGTTACCCCGTGGCGTCACATCTGTTTGAAAGCATCCAATTTTGTTGCATTTTATTTGACCGTTCAAACAAACGCACTGACCACACTTTCCGAACTTCTCCCTGTGCTCGTATGTCTGCCCATCCCTCTCACATACTTTGAATTGAAATTATTCAAGTAATTAAAATGTATAGTATAAAGGTTATATATTAATTAACCTGGTGCTGGTGTGATGACAGCCACAAATACTATGAGAAATATAATATTAATTTTAAGCATTTTTGTATAAAAAGGTTAAAGTTTGAGCCAAATACACAAATTCACCCTAATTAAAATTTTTGTTTAAAAAAATAATATTAAGATTCAAATATGTTCTTTTTAAATTAAAATTTGTTTTAATTATATTTGTGAGCGCCTCAATAGCTCAATGGTTAGTGCTCGACTCTAAGCTGGAGAGCTGGAGTTTTAGGCCTTGATCAACTTTTCCAAGATTTGTTGGTTCCGATGGAGCCGTAATATGTCCTGTTATGTTTCAGGCGCATAAGTTAGCTTTCAACGAGATTCCTGTAATCCTAGAGGCTCGGCTGTGTCCCCCACCCGAAATGGGTTCGTGTGCGAATGTAATGTAATATTTTTTTATTGAACTTGTATTTTACACACGCACTACAAAATTTTAAGCATATAATTACATTTATATTTAGCAAATACAGGCCAAATAAGTGCTAGGACAATTTATAAGTCTAATGGAAATATTAAAGGAAAATATCTCAGTTTTACCGCATAATTAAATGACAAATAAATAGAAAAAATTCTTGAGTTTTCTAGATTTATAAATCAAAAGTTAATGCAAGATCTAATTTAATCGACACATTTCATTGCAATTCAGAGTTTAGTTATTATACCAGCATAGCTGCCTCGCACTGGTTCTAAAGGGTTTTCTTTAAGTCCTGACAGTATGTTGCAGCGCGCGGCAGCTTTTTAGAGCTCTGATTGGCTGAATGAGTCTATATTCAAATTTTTAATAAAAATTAAATGATTCAGCCAATCAGAGCCATGAAAAGTCGCTGCGCGATGCAACATACTGTCAGGACTTTAGGGAAACCCTTTATTAAGTCTATAAATGTTGAACAGCATTATGTATCACCACTTTCTATAGATTGGTTATAGATTTTTGAGAGTTTTGAGAACAAATAAATATTTTGTGAAACAATCAAACTTTTTAAGAATTTTTTCCAAATCCGGTAAATCTTTCGGAACCTATCCATTAAATCTTGAATATTTTGAAAACATTTAACCGCTATTAATAGAGATTTTCAGCAAATTTCACCTAGCTGACATTCTTGGCCAAATGCTTGGCCTTGGCGATATTTTTCTCTCATTGTAAAGTCCAGATTCGGATCCATATTTTCTTATTGTTAACGTTGGGGTCTGTGGGGATGATAGTGAATTTATAATCACCATTTCTAAAGGAAGTGGTGATAAAAATTGACATTTATTTGGAAAAATGTCTAAAAAAGAAATATAGTTCTCTTATGAGACTATATGTTTACAGGAGTATAGGGATCCCAAGAATCAACAATCAATATACTGTCGTTTGCAAAAAGGATGAACATGCTCAAATGAAGCTGGAGACTATACCTTACAAGGAAATTCAATGAAAATTTGTATTTTTGTAAAGCACTTAACCAAGATTTTTTTCACCGCGGCGAGTTTTTACTGTTGCAGCACCGGGAGCAGTGAGCTAGCACTGTTTCCATAGCAAAAACCAACGGGGTTATATGAAATTTCAACAATTCAAAATGATCTTCGTTGAAAATCATCGACTTCATCTATCAGGGTTTTTTTTAAATCGTTGCGTTTTTGTGCAGGATAACTTTATATTTGCAAAATGGCATAATTCAGCAAGATCTAGAGCGAAAACCACAAGGGATAAATGAAGTCTAAGCAATGAAAAATAAAAGCAATAAAAATCATTTAAAAGTAATTTCTGGAATTCACCTTGATGCAACAGGTTTATTCGTTTCGTTCGTTTCGTTATTCGTTTAATTAAGATAAAATAAGATCTCAATACTGATTAATAATAATCACTGATTTTAGAAACTGATACTTCACAGCAATAATCAATTCAGATTGAATGCAGTAAAGTATTCAAAAAGCGTGCTGTGCAAATATCAGTAACATCACGATAAAATCCAGAAATTCCTTTTAAATGATTTTTATTGTGATTATTTTTCAAAGTGAAATCAAGAAAAATGTTTTGAGATTTTTCATTGTGATTATTTTCCAATGCTCAGAGTTTATTTATCACTTGTGGTTTTCGCTCTAGAGCCTGATGAATTATTATATTTTGCGAATACAAAGTCATCCTGAGCAAAAGCACAACGCTTTTCGAAAAAATCCTGATAGATGTTTTCGATGATTTTTAGCAATGATCATGTTGAATTGATGAAATTTTATATCACTATAGTGGTTTTGGACCTGGTAAAAGCTAGTTCACAGCTACCTGTGCCGCGCCAGAAAAAACTCGTCCCATTGAAAAAGTTCTTGGTTAAGTGCTCTACAAAATTAAAAATTTTCAGTGAATTATCTTGTCTGGTTTAGGCTCCAGCTTAATTTAAGTGTGTCAGAGTATATTTTGTGTCCCTGTATTTAACTGAAGTAAATCACAAATCTATTCAGGGCTACAATTGACTCAAGACTATAGCAGCATTTAGTGCACCAAATACAAGAATGGTGATTTTTTTGAATAAATGTATTGTATATAGATTATGAATAGATTGTAATTGGATTGATTTAAAATTTATTTAATTGGTCATTTTAGTCAACATGAAAAATCATTTATAATTAATTCTCAATTATCTCATATAACGTAGAATCCAATCCTTCAATTTCGAAACCACAGTGTAAACACCAGGAAACTTTGGGTCAGCACATTTTAGAGGACCCCCATAGGAGACAATACCAACTTGTAATTCGCCAGGATACTCGACCAATGGACCACCAGAATCACCCTTTATTCATATTTGAAAATAAAAAAACTTATTAAATATCTTGATCTATAATTTTCAGCTAAAGGCAAAATAGACCGAGATTTTGTGATAAATCCCCTGACAAATTCAAATGAAGCAAAAGACTAACCCTGATTGAAAAATTTATTAAAAATGAATATATTTCAGTAAAGAAATTAACCGAAATTTTTTTTGACCTCGGTGAGTTTTTACTGTTGCAGCACAGGTAGTACTGAACTAATACTGCTTTCAGGGCAAAAACAACTAGGCTTTTATGAAATTTTACCAATTCAAAATGATACTTGCTAAAAATTATATAATATTTATACCAGGAATTTTTGTAAAATTCTTGCGTTTTTGCACATGATAACTATTTGCATAATTGCAAAGTTCATTATGCTCTAGAGCAAAAACCCCAAGGCATAAATGAAATCTGAGCAATTAAAAATTATCTTAAAAATATACTCAAGGTGAAAACCAGAAAAGAATGTTGATGCTATTGATATTTGTTCAAATTAGATGAAATGAAATTTCAATAGTAATCAGGAGAACACAGTGCACAGCAATAATTAACATTCAATTGCGTGCTGTGCAAATATCAGTAGTGTTCAGGTTAAATCCGGAAAATCATCTTCCGTATTTTTTAGATTATTTTAATGCTCAGATTTCATATATCAAGGCAGATTTATCGAGTTACCTGACATGAATCTTTTCCTGGAGCCCCTGCGCAACACATATGTTCGGTAAAATCATCATAAATGTCCCTGCATGTATACTTGTTGATAATTTTGAGGTAGACTTTCTGTATATATTTTGATGCCAAACCATTGTTGGCCGTATCGCCCCAACCAGCCGCCAATACGGTCTGGCCTTCGGCTGGTTCTGTATCCCTGTAAGGAAGTGTTACTTTTTTCGTAGTGTAACCATTGATGACAATGTAGTCGCTTAATATAAGTAACGCTATATCGTCATTTAGTGTTGCATCATTATAAGATCCAGGCCATAAAAATCTGGACACATTCACAAGCGAACCTCCAAAATCATGGCGTATAGAATTATATCGCACGTGTATATCCTCTGGTTTTAGATTGTCCACCCTTATTAAAAATATTTTAATTATACATTTATTGACAATGTGCACAGTGAAAATTTAAGTGTGCAAAGTTTGAATCATTTCTGAAAAACTACAGGGGTACAAAATTGAAACTGGGATAGTGGGAGTTTGATAAAAATTATATACAAACAAGCACGAACGTTATTACCAGGGAGTATACTTGGGATCTATTTGTGATAATCTTGACAATACTGTCATTAGAAGATAATTGGGTTAATTGGTAGTCATAAGAATTGTATTCAGCAGTAGTAACACTGCTTTAGCTGTGTTAACAATGACAACATTGTTGGAAATTTTCAAATTTTTGAAAATATTGAAAATCTAAAAATGAGTATAACTTTCAAAATTTTGAAAATTTTACAACAATGGTGGACGGACAGACAGACAGACGGACGGACAGACGGACAGACGGACAGACAGACAGACAGACACCTTCTCAAGAACATAAGGGAGTATACTCCCTAAAATATTCTTGAATGTGTCAATTAGCAAAATTAAAAAACAGAAAATCAATTTTTCTGTTTGTATAGTAAACTGTGCAAAAACCACTGGAGGAACAAAATTGATACTAGTATTATTTGAAAGAGGGATAGTATTGGTTTGATTAAAATTTTATATGAAAAGTTTCCTCTCGCAATTTAAGGCGCTTGATACAAAAAACTATTGTTTTATATCAATAATCAAATTTGAAAGAAAAACATAGAAAAGTAAATTTTCCAGCTTTTTGAATTAAGCGCCTCGGATTGTGCAAGGATCTTTTCAAATAAAATTTTTTATCAAACCCCTACAAATACCAAAAGTTTGCACCCTTAAATTTTCAACCAACTCTAGAATAGATTTGCAGTGCAGAGGAATTAATATGATAATGGTCATCTTTTTCAAGATTAATTTGTTCAGTTTTTAGATCAATTTAGAACATCAATGAAATTAAAGCTTCAAAATCAATAATAAAATAATAAAGTTTATGTCACCCGTATAGACAATGGGCTGCCGTTAGCACAGTATAACGGCTTATGATACTGCCCCCGCACATGAACTTCCCTTTCACATGAATTGACACTATCCATGGCGTTTCAATCAAGCTCGCGTTGGTCCCATTAATGATGACAGGTTCAACAATTGCCTTTGAGGTCGAAATTATACTGTTCCCTTGGTCAATTTGGTCTGTTATTTCATGAGATGATGAAACGGACGCAGAGACGGATAATTGAATAAAAATAATCAGTGATAAAATTATAAAGAACATGGCGTCAATTGCAATTCAGAGAATTTTACGGAAGTTTCGATATATGAATATCAAATAATAATGTGTTGAATGATATCTCTTTATATATATCTAATTATTCATGCAAAAGAAAATAATATGGAAAGCATATACTTTAGAGATGTGCAGGCTCGGCCGAGTCAGAGGGGGGTATACAGGGGGTTAAAATGGCGGATTTTTAGCCAAAGCGGAGGAGGTATTATGGGGGTTTTGGAAAACAAGATGACCGCCTCAATTGCTGAAAAATTGCGTTTAAAGTCTAAAATGGCCGATTTTGACCGAATTTCGACCAATTTTGGCTTAATTCAGCACAATTTAGCATTAATTCACTTAAATTAAGCTTAATTTAATTGAATTTAAGCTAAATTTTGCCGAAATTTGTTAAAAATCGGCCAACATTTTTGGTATAGGTTGCGAGCAAAAAGACGAGGGGTTCTAGCAGAGCCTCATAACACAGGGTGTGTATTTTGCCAAGTCTCAAACTTATGGGAGTATTTTGGTCTATATACCCTTGCACATCACTAATATACTGTAATTTAAATTGAGTTCAAAATACTTTCAACAAGGATTGCAATTTATAATTAAACAAGGCTCAAATTTAACTAATAACCATTTCTATAATTTCTTTTCAAATTATTAATATTCAACATTTTAAAAATAAACTAGATGAATTGTAAACAAAAATTACTTTAACAAATCAAATATTTAAATGCAAATTTATCCTGAAATTTTTGCAGCCATGTTAGCAAGTATCGCTTACAAATTGTCATTGAAGAACAATTAAGGTTTGAAATTTTGGTTTGAATTGCTGTTATTTCATTTTAATGCTGATCTTGCTGCTATTTTTGAAACTTCAGGTTGAATTTTTTTTTATAAAAGTTATCCTTATTAGAAAATACACTCCAGCACAAATCTTTCTTTTTTTCGTATTTGATATCTGATGGCAAAATTATAGACACAATTTTAAAAGAAAGTAGTAATGAAAAGAACAAGATTAAATGAGTTTAAATTGCCAGTTATTCTTTTTATCTCAATATGTTTTTCTAGGTTTAAATGAGAGTTCAAAAAACTATTAAACATATTTTTTTATACAAGCAACTTTTTCCAAACTTAGCACATATGCAGTTGTAATTAATAAAAAAAATTAGTACAGGTATAACTAGATGATCGGGCAATATTCAGAAATATTTCATCAATATCAAAATTTAATTAGATAATATTAACTTGTAAGATATATTTATAGATATAGATCTGTGATATGGGCAAGTATATTTATTATTAATATACAGTAGGTCCTTGCAAAATATAAACAGGTTAAATGTTTGAATTGTGATTCATACTGAATAGAACTGAGTCAGAAAACATTTGAAAATAACCCGTAACCAATTGTTAGATGTGTTTATGATATTCATTTTGTTCCATACAATTGGTATCTTATGTGGCTTAATGTCAATTAGGCAAAAGGGAAAGTCACTTGACTAATTTTGCTCGTCACTGTTCATAAACTGTAATACTTAATAAAATTATTTGTTTTAATCTCTGCCTTCAATTTCTGGTCATATTATAGGTGTATGCGTTCAGTATGTATTCCAATGCATATTAATAAAGCGAATATTAGCGGTGTAGTGCAGCACAGCATTAATATACAGTATATAAAAATGTTCATAGAGCCGAAATAGTTCAATGGCTAGAGTGTCTGACTCTGAGCTAAAATGCGAGCCTTTAATCAGGTTAGCCAAGAATTCTTGGTAGAAATTGTATCGTTACTTGTCCTGTAGTCTCAGAACCAAAGCATGGTCTCCGCCGACTGCGCAAGTTAAAAACATACTGAAATAATAGACTCGGCATTATTTTCCTGAAATGTTATGTCATTTTTTAAGCAACTAGAAATCATTTTTAAATTGCAACAAGTTTATTTCCACCACCCTATTGTAATAAGAAAAATAGTCTTAGAGTCTGTATGAATTGATAATTTATTGATTTTTTATTCAAAAATAAACTTGCTTGACAAGTAAAGTAATAAATCTGTCATAGATCACTTGAAAAGCTGAATGAACTGATAAACGCTATTATTTAACAGATGTTATTAATAATTATAATGCTTTAAAAATGAGTTCAATAAACGTTTATTCAGTCATTCAATGATCTAATATAACATTTTATATAATTTTAATTTTATATAAATTTTTAATTTTCCATCACTTAATTACAATGAGATTATGAACAATTGGAAAAACTTGTTCATATTTTTGAAGCAAATGAACAATCAGTACGTCATCGACTATTAGAGCCCGGGGATTGAGAACAACCAACACATTTATATTCAGATGGATTTGTGTTCACCTAATTTGAGACAATTTCTCCTAATTATGAAGAATGTATTCAACGCAGATTCAGCTCATTTCACATTTTTTATTGCTTGTGAACTAATAAGACAACTCATTGAAGGCCTTAATTATTTGCATACATCAGAGCCGTCTATCATTCATAGAGACTTGAAATCCGAAAGCATTTTATTCTCTCGAAAAGCAAATATCTGTCGAGGAATGTGACTTCGGATTAGCAATTTTTGAGGACATTGAGTATATGGAGAGGTCAAGAAGAGACGGCACAATTAAGTATACAACGCCTGAAGTGAGAAGATCTACGAAATATACGACAAGCGCTGATATCTATAGCTTGGGTACCTGTGATGTAAAGGATATAATAAGAAGTGCACTAAAATCGTGAACATGTCATATATGAGGTAAAACAGAAAATACAGGAAACTCCATAAATTCACATTTTAAGGCAGGATTTTTTCGCTAGGTCAAATTATATGGCCAAAGGACGACTAAAGAGGTGATTAGGTCTTCTGGGACTGTTTTCCAGCTGAGAAATAACTAACAGATTCGGAGAACGTTGATGTGTACACTTAAAACTGTGACACTATCCTTCATATCACACCATTGTGTGAAGTGGGGATCCTTGTTTGGGTTGAAATAACCGGTTGTCCAGGGTAGCCTTCGGGCAGGAATTGAAACAAGCACTAACGTTATTACCAAGGAGTATACTTGGGATCTATTGGTGATAATCTTGATAATTAAGCCATTAGAAGATAATTGGGTCAAATGGTATTCATAACTATAGTAACATCCAGAATCTCATCCAGAAGATGAGACTTTTTCAGTGAAGTAAAAATTATTATTCGAAATGATAGATCAAATGACAAGGTCACCTTAAAATAGGCCTTCGGCAAAATTTCTGCTTGAAAATCATAGGAATTGGATACTCAATAAGAAATTAATATTAATAGCACCTAATTATGAGATATTATTAGAGGCATTTGAAAAAGACAGAAAATCGATTAATATTCAGTTTTATCCAAGCTAGCTTGCTGATCAATTCAGAAATTGAAAAGAACGAAACTGATGGCTTATATAGATTTCTTAAAAATATATTTCATAATAAAATTCAGCAATTTAAACATTTTCCTCAAAATCTGATGTCACCCAAAAAGACACCGTATTTGGTCTGGGTACAAGAATATTTCAAAACAATGCCACCAAAATATAAAGGAATTTTAAAGATTTGATGATTTTTTGTCGGCCCTAAACAATGATTGATTTGTTTTTGCTTTGGGTCGAAATTATCATGGTCAGTTAGGAATAGGTCACACAAGTCTAAAGGATGAGTATTTGAGACCAAAATGAATTGCAAGCTTTGATAATAAACCTGTAGTACAGATGAGGTGCGGCTATGGGCACACACTTGCACTCACATCAAATGGTCGAGTATATGGCTGGTCAATCGGGTTGTGGTAAAACTGACCCGAGTACAGTTGATAATTCAATTGAAATCAAAATGTTTAATAACCTGAATGTGAAAGAAGTGAAATGTATTGACGACTGCTCTTTTGCACTCACATCTTATGGACACGAATTCAGTTGGGAATTAGATGAAAAATATCACCTCGGTCATGAAATGGACGAGGAGCTACAAGAAAGCCTATATATTCATAAACTTATAGAACTGGATCATATAAAGTATTTCGTAAATTTAATACTTATTTTCTCGATTTTTCTGGGAAACTATTACTGTGCCCTGGGAATAATTTTTCCAACAGATTTTGTTTTTGAACATCTTTACCACATTTCAAATTGCCCTGATAAACGTGTTGTTGCTCTTACTGTACATGCAAATGTTTATATGAAATAATCGAAACAGATATAATGCCAACGAAAATGACTGATTTGTGTGACTTTATTCTTTATGTGAGCCATGCACTTATGAAACGATACCTCGTAAAATTTGAAGAACATCTTTAATATCTAAAACACCTATTATTCATGAGAAAAGTCAAAAATGGCTTGTACATGATAACAGCTTTATATATGATACGTATAACAGATGGACCTTGCTCATTATCAAGTATTTTATAGGGTACATTTCAAAGCGAAACATGATTACTTTAGTGACTACTGCTGATTATATAACACATAGCATACGATAATTAATTCATAACATTCAGTTTGATAAGCGTTAGCTGTGCCAGTTACTTGGTCATCATACTTTTGCATATCCGGGTACTCTTCGATAACAACAAAATATTGTTAGACTCCATTAGACCGGATGGAAATGACCATTGAATTGAAAAAAATAATTTAATAAATGTTATAATTATTGTGTAGTTTGCGATTAAATGCATTCAATCCGTAATGACTACTATTTTATTGAATTTTTATGAATATTATATTCGCTTTAAGTAATGTCTGTATTTTTTGTAGTGAAATAATTAAAGAATTTATTTCCAGAAATAAATTATTTAATCTGTTATTAAATAATTGAAAACATTTTATTAATACAACTAAATTCAGTTTAATTAAGCGTTCAATTAGTAATCAATTGATAATTCTATAGTAAAATGTTTTTTAATATCTATGGATATTCACTGCAATACTTATTATTCCGAATTAAATTGAAAGATTATTTGAACCCATTTTATATTCTTGTGTATTATTTAGCCTGGTTAACTTTACTTTCTATTAAAAAGTATTTTATCATAACAAGCATTATTTTAATATTCAAATTCTAATGTTAGTAGAAATGTGTTCATAGAATAGAATAATTTTTTTATCTCAATTCAAATCACTTTTCTCTAATTTCTTGTCATTTCCGGGAAAAAGTCCTATTTTGTGCTCAACAACATTTTCCGATTTGATAAGATTCACATTTTAAGATGATTCATTTAAGTAAAATTTGGGTACCATGGTGAAATCTACATTTATCTATTAGATAACTCATTAACCTTAGCTATTTATAAGATTAATGAGTTGAGGTTGAAAAAGGTGTATTCTAGCAGTGTATAGCAGTCTGGCGCCAACAGAAAAAGGGGTTAAAATAAAATGAAAGTTAAATTATAGGCCAACAAGATTACCAATGAAAACATTTATAAATATTTGAGCACCTTTTCCTTCTGTTGGCGCCAAACTGCTATACACTGAAAGGCTGTTCCGTTTTCCAAACTCTCATAATGAGTCTTATCATGAAGACAACGATAATTGCTATGAATAATGATTGCAATACTGTTTAGAAAGCGTTCGAAATAAAACTTTATTTAATGAATGAGTATTTACCTGCGCTTCTCATTGTTTTGTAGAAATTAGGCCAGGATCCAATTATTTTCTAATACTATGGCTCAGCAGATTATTGATAAGTTTGATCAGTTTAAATATGGATGAATTCAAATCATTAAGCGTGGACAAATTGAATGAGCCTGATGAAAGTGAACTTGAGCGATTTCTTAAAATTGTCAACGAGCTCAATCTGGATGATCTGTAAGTTAAAGGTTGTTTTAATCAGCAGTATACTTTTGCAATTATTCTAAAACAAAAACAATATATATTTATATTTATCAAGTAATTTAACATGGTATTAATAAATAATGAATTTGATTAACATCTCTTGACTAACCAGATCCTCTATCCAAATGTGGACCCTGTCTAGACTGGTGCATTTCATATCAACTTTGGAAATTAACAAGGAATTTTATGAAAGGCACTTTATTCACTCGCAAGGTAATATTAGAGTCATGATAAATGAGCCGAAGAAGAAGATCGATAGATCGTTGTTCAGGGGCTCAATAAATACATACGATTATCCGATCGGTAAGCAAATAGATTTGGGAAACAGACCCTATTCAGAGGAACTGAGTGTCGCTCAAACCTTTGGCACCAAAACTGTATTTCACGTCTACGGAGAGTATTATCGAATAAACTTCAATAATGACAGCATTGATGTGGAGTGGGTAGTTCCCGGGTCCTTCCTAGCCTAAACTACCACTAAACTTACCCCACAACGCGTTGCACCTCTGCAGTGCACCGTAACCATCCCTTTGGAGCCGTTCCTACTCACACCGCACAGTCCTCCTGAATGCCTTGTACTTCGGACCAAACCATCCTCAGTCGCCTATAGCCAGACCATACGTCTATCGATTCCGGCTGAGCTTCGGATTCCAACGGTTAGGCCATCCCGAACGAGTTTAACCATGGTAGCGAGTCGGATCGGTGAGAACTGTGAAGAGTACGGCTTCAACGGAGAAGGTGACGAGCACTACGGAGAGCGGAACCCTCCGCTACGAGTTTGATAGTTTTGTTTTATAATTATCGTTAAAAATGTATGCATTCAATAGTGATAGAAAAGAAAACGGATTATACGGCACAAATGAAAAAGTTAAAAAAAATATTTTTGCACAAAAATTTTTTTTTCAAAAAAATTGATCATTTCTATAAAATAACATGGTAAAAATGCAAAAAATGCGATTTTACACGGGTTTTAACCTAATACTGCATTTTCTGCACTTTTTAAACGGAAATTTTTTACCCCTACCTTTACCCCTATCTGTACTCCCCTCCTGTCCAAAATTTTTGGCTTACCCCCTCTGTCGTCTGACCCATTGCCTATCTCTGGTATATTTGATCATTTATCTGTAGTTCAAATAAGAAAAATTCTTCGATTATTAATCATAACTACAATTAACTTGATTTCATTGTCTATAAAGTTTGCAAAAATATTTCGATAAAAAATCAATAGTGATCTCAGACTATAGTAAAATTGGATTTATTCCAAACAATAGGTCACTTTCCTGCCGAGGCTTGATATCAGTAATCTGTAACCAGTGCAGTCCAACCTGTCTGATTTGTCCTATGCCTACATATGCGGACTTTCTTTAGTAAACAATGTCCAACAATTTCATCTATGGGTTCACTTTGTCTCTATACCGCAAACAAATATTTTCATACCTTAGATCCTCTTTTGACCACCCCTGTACATTTATCAATTATTTTGTAATTTATTTGACTTATTAATAATACAGTTTACTTTGAGACAAATACACACTATTGATCAGATACCCTGGTGATATCTACATTTATATTAGATAGGATATCATATTTACCTCCTGTGTTCATAAGAAAGATTGCTTATTTATCGAACATTATTCTCAAACAATAATTTCAAAATATATGCAAGGTATTTCAAAATTATTAGGGTCTGGCCATTTTTCTCGGCAACATTGAATGGTGCGAAAATATATAGGAGAAAGGCTAATGAATTTTCATTCTAAGAATGCATTTATGCTTTACAACATTTTGTACAATTTTTGATCCATTGGTTTCCACTACCAATTCAATACTTTAAACATTATAATAATCAAGATGTTAATAGCATTCAAATTGTATGGGATATTGACAAAAATTTTCATCCGGGTCGTTCTTGAATATCAATTTTAATAAATATAAGCAGGCTAATTGTGCATTGACATTTTATATATTATTGCCAATTATATTTTAATTAATGCACCCTTCTCACATTCTCCTACCTTGCATATTGTTATTCTGATATAACTTACAAATAGTAATATCAAAGTTCAATGAGAATGAGATTATGTGTTATATAAAAATAAATTGCTATTCAATTCATTCGTATTCATTGTTTTAGTTCTGCAAACAATGATTGAATCAATTATTGTTTGCAATATTTCTATTTTATTGTAAAAGTGATAATTAATAAATATGTTTCAGAACTGAGTTTCAGAAATTTATCCACGACTATACAGATTTCTCACAACAACAAAAAATTAATTCATATGTTATAATAAAATGTCTAAAATATTGACTTATTTTCCATTCACTCAATCAATTGATACGCAATTGTTGTATAAAATAAAATTATTTCATATTTTTAAAGACAGCAATGGAGACAATATTCTGTTCGTTACAACCGATGATAAAGTCTTTATATTGAGTGATAATCTTAAAGCTTATAAGAGTCTAATAAATACTAAAACTTTTGATATTTTACGCAATTGTGTTGTCAGTGTACCAACACTTATACCCGAGTTATGTAATCAGAAAATATTCAACTTTAAAATTGGTTATAATTTTATTTTGGCGCTCAGTAATGTCGGCAAAATTTTTGCTTGGGGCATTAATCAGTATGGACAATTGGGCAGAGGTTTTCAAACTGCGCCGGGTGTTTGTTTAGAACCTGAAATAATTGCATCGTTTGAAGGACATTTCATTGAAAAAATAGGTACTGGTCCAAAATATTGTTTAGCAGTGACATCCAACGGTGCTGCTTAAATATGGGGACAAATATATAAAGACAATGAACAAGGTAAATCAATTTTATCACCAAAATTAATCGAAGGCTTAGAATATGTTGAGATCAAAGATGTCTTTTGCGGTCCGTTCTGTGCGTTTGCGCTGACAACTGAAGGCCAAGTATACAGTTGGGGTCAGAATCACTGTTACACAATGGGCCTGGATGCAGAGATGAATTCAATCGTATTGCGAGCTCAACAAGTTAAAATAGACAGCATTGTGAAAATTTGTTCAGATCTTTCAAAGACGTATTTCTTGGACAAAACAGGTCATATTTATATATGTGGCTTTATCAAAGAGCTCGTTTACAAAGTAATACCGAGCTTAATTGAGTCGGAAATAATATATTCTGACATTATTGATGCAAATAATTACCGAGATTTTTTGATCCACATAATTATTATTCCAAAAGAAAAAAAATCTGAAACCAAAGAGAAAACTATTAACGAAACGTCATTTTTGGATATAAATGAATATTATGCTAAAAACTATGGATTGACATATAAGACAATAGAATCTGAACATCGTGAATTATCTATTGAAACGGATCAAGATGAAGCAGATTGTTCAGCCCAAGCTGAAGCGACTATATCACCTTTCAACAATTTTAAACTTCTTGAACCATTCGGAGAGAAAATTCAGAACGAAATCAAAACATTCTTTGCTTTTGAAAACTATATTATATTTGTCACCAAAAATGATATAGTATTTGGGTTCGGCTCAAATTTATTTGATATGCCTGTGCCAGAAACTACTGAAATACCTGAATTGAGCCATAAAAATATAAAACTATTTTATCGAGGCTACGATTTTATGCTAGCTCTAAGTAACACTGGGGCCGTATTTGGCTGGGGCAGAAACTATGCGGCTCAGTTAGGAAGAGGTTATAAGAGTCTAATAAATGAGTATTTGAGACCAAAAAGAATTGCATTCTTTGATAATAAACCTGTAGTACAGATGAGTTGCGGGTATAGTCATACAATTGCCCTGACATCAAACGGTCAAGTTTATAGTTGGGGCGCAAATTTGAATGGTCAATTAGGCTATGGTAAAACTGACTCGAATACAGTTGTTGAATATCCAGTTGAAATCGGAATGTTTAATAACATGAATGTGAAAGAAGTGAAATGTATAGAAGACTGTGCTTTTGCACTCACATCAGATGGACAAGTATTCAGTTGGGGAAAGAATCACAATCATCGTCTAGGTCATGAAGACATTGCCAAGGATGAAAGCCTATTTACTCCGAAACAGATTAACCTTGCTCTCATCATGTCAATGAGTTTCAGCAAATTTAATGCCTATTTTCTTGACTCATTCGGAATACTATATTATTGTGGTTTGATTAAGCAAGGTAACAATTCTGAATTTGTTCATGAACCTTTAAAGTTTTCTGGAAAGATTGTGTTTGATAATATTTACTTCAATCCAAACTGCCCTGATAATTCAGTGGTTGCTCTGGTAAACAATTGTTTATATGTATTGATCGGAACATATCTCAAGAGAATCAATCCTAGCAAACATTTTGACTTTTATTCAAAATATCATCAATGCACTTTTGATACAGTAGATCTAGGACAAAAGATCAAAGAGACATGTAATGATACAAATTTGAGCCAGATGGAATTGTTTGAACAAAAGTGTGATTTATTCAAAAATATGAAGATTTTCGATAGAGTTGACCACAAAATGCAAAACGAAATAAAACTGTTCTATGTTTTCGATGACATCATTGCAAAGAATGTAATATTAGTCACGAATTCAGACCAAGTTTACGGATTGGGTTGCAATCAATTCGGTTGCCTTGGATTAGGCAATGATAGTGTTGTGACTGAACCACAACTCATACCTGAATTGTGCGACAAAACTATCTGTGAATTCAAATGCGGAAAACGTTTTGTGTTGGGTCTGACCAGAAGTGGACAGCTATATGGCTGGGGGCATAATAAGCGCGGGCAATTGGGCCGAAACAGAATATCACCGGATAACAAATATTTTGAACCCGGAACCATTGATTTTGATGGCAAGGATAAGCAAGTAATAAAAATGAGCTGCGGTTCAGAACATTCCTTAGCACTAATAGCAGATGGAACAGTATATGCCTGGGGGCGAAATGATGATGGGCAAATAGGAATTGGCCCAGGTGCAGATGTCTCGAAGCCATTAATAATAAACGATTTAAAGCAATTCTTTATAAATTCAATTTACTGCACAGAATCCGGGTCATTTGCATTAACTTCTGCGGGATCAGTTTATAGCTGGGGCAGTAATTATAATTATACACTGGGTCATGAAACGAATGAGTTAATAACCGAACCTACCTTGGTTAATATAAGAGATAAGATTGAAAAGATTTGTTCGATTGAAGATCACAAAAATGAGTGTGCTTATTTCCTATCAAGCAATGGTCACATATATTATTGTGGTGTCGATAATATCAAAAAGCAAGCACAAGTTTCGCCGATTAAATTAAACCATGATATATTATTCAAGGAAATTCATTCGGTTAGATCAGTTAACCCGGACACCGAAATTGGAAGTCCATTCTATTCAGTAACGACTGTCTCGCAAACCAATACTATCTATGCTTTGGATTTCAATGTTCTCAACAAAACTGATTCAAACTATTTGTATGACTACTATAGCAATGATCTTCAGTTAACATATAAAACAATTGACACAAATGTGGAAAAGAGTACTCCGTTTTGGAAAATAAAATTAAATAATGATTCAAATATTGCGAGTGATATTAAAAATGACAATACAGATGAACTGGGTCATAATGACAACGAATTCTTCACAGTGTACAGTAATTTTCCGATTTGTGCTAAAATAGATCCAAGACTTAAGACAGAAATTAAATATTTTACTGTATTTTCTGACGAATTAAGGAATAAAAACTGTATTTTCATCACAAAAGACGACAAATGCTATGCTTTCGGTCACAACGGAAGCGGAGTTCTCGGCTTCGGTCACAACAGGATTGTAGACAAACCAGAATTCATTGAGGAATTGTCCGATAAATGCATTGTTCAGTTTAAACATGGATTCCACTCCGTCGTTGGCCTTGCTTCAACTGGTGACTTATACAGCTGGGGGAGTAACTATTGTGGCCAGTTGGGCACAAACAACATATGTAAACTGGATAATTTCGCTAAACCTAAACGAGTGAACAATATTGTTATGAAATCAATCCAAGCTATAAGTTGTGGTGATTCTCATACACTGGCGCTGACAGAAGATAATAGCATATATGGTTGGGGCGATAATAAATATGGCCAGGTTAATGGCAGTAATCAGGAATATTGTCTGAAACCAACTCATATAGCAATGCCAACAATTGAAGTGATTATCGATATCAGTGCTGTGTATTGGCCAAGACAAATTGCTAGACAGTGAAGAGACATTTGAGGCTAGGTACATTTGGGGTAGACAAAAGTAATGCTTTATATAAAGTAATTAATTCGCTTCACTGCCATGCAATTTAGCTTGGCTAGAACTCAGCACTGATTTATTTAAAAGTTCAAAATAATATGTTTAACTTCTATTCCACACACACTTTCAATATTCCAGTTAATCAGCAAAGCCTAACATAATTGAACACTGTTGAAATTTTTCAGAAATTCATCAATGTCTTCTGCGGCAATGACAATTCATTTGCCCTGACAGCTAAAGGACAGGTTTACAGTTGGGGTATCAATACAGACCACACTCTGGGTCATAATATTGATCGGAATATTTGTGTACATAAACCGACAAAAATAAATATAACTAATATAAAGACTATTACATCGAACTTATCAAGCACCTATTTCCTGGATAATACGGGTCAATTATATTTTTGCGGTAGATATGAGAAACAAAAGAACGAAGAATTGTTTCATATCAAGCCATTTCGAATTCAAATTACAAATCAACATAAAAGTATCAAGTTTACCGAAATATATAGAGTGCAATTTAGAAACTTCATTTCATTTAACCTTGCTGAATCCGATGCAATATACAGTTTTGATAGACTTAATCATATTCGATATGAATATATGGATGCTTTCGAATGCGTTTCGAGGATTTGGGGAATAACTCATAAAACAATAGATACGTCAGAGTATGGATACAATGGAAAGTTTGACAACGAATTTGACAAACAATATGATGATCAAGGGCAATTGGTGGCGATTGGTCAAGGTGGATTCGGAGCTGTATATAAATGTTGTAATAAAAGCACAAGGGAATGCTATGCAGTCAAAATGATCAGCTTAAAAGGTACCTGACATTTAATAAGTTTTAGAAATTAAATTAACTGGTATTCTATTTTTTTTGACAAATAAAGAATAACTAGTCCATTTTAATATATACAAATCATTGAAATATAGTCCTTGCTTGGTCAATTGATATATTTTAATTAATTAAATATTATCTTTCTTTTCAAATCAATAAATCTCATTCCAGTGTCAATTGCAAATTACCCGGCGCATTTTATAAATTTCTGTGACTTGTTTCAAAATTAATTGAAATTATGTATAATTTATACTGGCTTTTGTGCTTTTAGTGATATTTAAATTTTTCTTTGTGCCACTGACGCGTACTGTTTAGTGTTTTACTAGGAGCTGGATAGCTGTAGTTCGAGCCCTTGACCCGCTATATTCTGTATAATTTGTAATTTGTTACAATTGGCCCGTCATCTGTTCTGTAACGTCTCAGACGCGTAGCATTGCCTCCACCAACCCTAGCTATATGTCCAGAGGCTCTGCAGTGTACTCCAAAAGGGGATTGTTGCTAGAAAATATTATGTTATGTTATGTAAATTTTACTGTCAAAAAGGTAAAGTGAACTCTGTTCCTTTCCCAATCATACATCCCAGGGCAATTACTCAAGAGGTTGTTGTTATCACTATTAGCTTAAACCAAGAGAATAATCCAAAAGTTATAACATTACAAAAACATTTCGAGCACCAACTTCTTATCGGGGGACACTACCGAGCTTTTGAAATTACATAGAGTCTATTCACCTTGAGGGGTCCGTTTAGGAAATACTACGGGTCTTAGAATTTACATTGCAGGGAACGGGCGAATCATAACCAATATTTCTACGCGTGCTGGGACAAGGACTCGAATCCGAGCACTCCAGCTCAGTCAAGCATTCTAAAAAGAACCCTACTGCGTCTTTTCGAAAATTATAAATATTCAAAAATCAATAGAATAGTTGATGAAAATGGCTCTGGTGTAATAGAGGATTCAGATCAATGAGCTAAATTTTCGTGTAAACGAGTAATAAATTTTTCTGTTAATTATTGTATTTATTTTTTATCCCTGATGCATTTAAAATAATTATTACAATTTGTACTACTTTTAGCCCAAATAGTGAATATACAGAAAGAGAAAGCCATTCGAGAAATGGATATTTTGAAGCAAATTAACTATCAGTATGTCGTCGGCTATAAGAACGCGTGGATTGAGAACAACCGACACATTTATATTCAGATGGATTTGTGTTCACATAATTTGAGACAATTTTTAAGAATTACGAACAATGTATTCAACGCAGATTCAGCTCATTTCGCATTTTTCATTGCATGTGAACTATTACGACAACTCATTGAAGGCCTAAATTATTTGCATACATCAGAGCCGCCTATCATTCACAGAGACCTAAAGCCGGCGAACATTTTATTCTCTGAACAGCAAATGTCAGTCAAGATATGTGACTTCGGTTTAGCCCTATTTGATGACTTGGATTATATGGAAAGATCGCGAAGAGACGGCACAATTAAATATACAGCGCCTGAAGTGAGAAAATCAACGAAATATACGACAAACGCTGATATCTATAGTTTGGGTCAAATTTCAAAGGATTTGCTCGATTCGTAAGTCTTCAAAATTTTCATTATATGAAATAACTTTTTAGATATCGTTTTTTCTTTAATTTTATAATAGATTTGGAAATATATTTCATACAAAAGATAAGACTTTTTTAGATAAGTCAAAATTATTATTCAAATTAGTTGGTCATATGACCAGGGCTCCTGAAAAAAGACCATCGGCACAATATTTACTTGAATACAAATGCGCTTGGATCCTAAATTCAGAAGATATTATTAATATTAATAAATATGAGATATTTTTAGATACATTTGAAAAAACTGAAAATCGATTAATATTTAGTTTTATACAAGCTAGTTTGCTACAGGATTGTACATCTGGGTCTCATGATGACAATGAAACAAATACTTCCACTCAACATAGTTCCAATTTATCAACTTTCAATAATTTTAAATTATTTGAAAACATCGCAAAGCGTATTAATAATCTGTTGAGAGCTTTCATAATATTTGAGAATAAAATGATAATTATTACTAAAAACGACACTGTATTTGGTTTCGGCTCAAATATATTAAACGAGACGTTGCAAGAACCGATTGAAATAACAGGACTGAGACATAAAAAAATAATTCAATTTCATAGAGGCTATGATTTTATTCTGGCGCTAAGCAAAGATGGAGTCGTTTTTGGTTCGGGTCGAAACCATGAGGGTCAGTTGGGAATGGGTTATATGAGTCGAATGGATGAGAATTTAAGTCCGAAAAGAATTGCATTCTTTGATAATAAACCTGTAGTACAGATAAGTTGCGGTTATGGGCACACACTTGCACTCACATCGATTGGTCAAGTATATGGATGGGGCGACAATGAGTATGGTCAATTGGGTTGTGGTGAAACTGGTCCGGATACATATGGAAATCCAGCTGAAATTAAAATGTTTAATAACATGAATGTGAAAGAAGTGAAATGTATAGAAGACTGTTCTTTTGCACTCACATCTGAAGGACAAGTATTCAGTTGGGGATGTGATGAAAAATATCGCCTTGGCCATGAAATTGATGAGGATGAAATCATATTTACGCCCAAGCCACTAGAACTGGATCACATCAAGTGTATGAGCATAAGTAAAATTAGTACTTTTTTTCTCGACATTTATGGAAAATTATATTACTGTGGCCTGGGTGAAGATGGCATTCAATCAACACCAAAAATTTACCCGACAGAAATTGTGTTTGATCAGCTTTATTTCAATTCAATTTGCACTGATGTAGTGCTGGCTAAGGCGAACGATAATTTTTATGTACAGTCCGGTACAGAACTAATTAAAACGGAATCAACTGATCCTTTCAACTTTTATTCTGAATATTATCAATGCACATTTGAAACTATGAATCTTGAACATTTAAGCCAAGATAAATTTTTAATATCAGAGAAAAATTATGAAGAATTTGAAATTCAACATGCTCAGACTGACCCTGACGATCTGGAATTAATTGAAATGATTAAAAATATAATTTTTAATTATGAAGATTCAAACGAAGAGACACTAATTTTTCCGGATAATAATCAAAATGAGAATTTTGAGCAAGATCACAGTTGTTCCGAAAAATCAATCTTCACTATAACACCGGGCTCTAATTTTGAACTTGTTGAAAAAATAATTCACATTGAAATCAAGAACTTCCTAATATTTGAGAATAACATGATATTTGTTATGAAAAATGACCATGTTCTTGGTCTCGGCTCGAAAATATTTCACAAGAATGTGCGAGAACCAACTGAAATACATGAATTGAACCATAAAAATATAGTTCAATTTCATCGAGGCCATGATTTTTTTCTGGCTCTGAGCAAAGATGGAGCCATTTATGCTTGGGGTCGAAACAATCATGGTCAGTTGGGGAGAGGTTACAAGAGCCTAATTGATGAGTATTTTCTACCAAAAAGAATCGAATTCTTTGATAATAAACCTGTAGTTCAGATAAGTTGCGGTTATGGGCACACACTTGCACTCACATCGAATGGTCGAGTATATGGATGGGGTAATAATGCATATGGTCAAGTTGGTTGTGGAGAAACTGACCCGAATACTGTTGAATATCCAGTTGAAATCAAAATGTTTAATAACTGGAATGTGAAAGAAGTGAAATGTATAGACAATTGCTCTTTTGCTATGACATCATTTTTATATATATTTAGCTTGGGCTGGGATGAAAATTATAGGCTTGGTCATAAAATCTTTTCTAATAAAATTCTATATACTCCGAAACAGCTAGTACTGGATCATATTTATTGCATCAGCTTTAGTGCATTTAATACTTATTTTCTCGACAAATTTGGAACACTATATTACTGTGGCCTTGCTGATGACGACTATCAATTAACCCCGATGATTTTGAGAAAAGAAATCGTGTTCAATTGTCTCTACTACAATTTCAACTGCCCTGATAATCCAGTTATTGTTCGTTCAGAACATAATTTATATGCACTGTTCGGAACAAATGTCATTAAAATCGAATCAATTGATCTGTGTGACTTTTATGAACAATATTATCAATGCACATTTGAGACAATAGATCTAACATCTAAGAAAGAATCTGAGTCGAGTGAATTATTTGCAACGAATTATTTGAAAAAGATCACAGCTGACCTTGCTTCAATAAGTTTTGTTTAATTAAATGCCTATTTTCTCGACTGATCCGGAATATTATATTGACTTTGAATAAATTGTTAGCAATGTTCGAATTTATTATAAAAGCTTTGTTTGTTTTTAATGAATTTATTTTTTACATTTTTTTCTGTTGAATAATAATTTTTCTGTATTAGCAGACTGTTCAAAAAAAATGTTCGTATCTTGAATAACTTTTGAACCAAAAGGAACATTTAAATTCTGTCTTAGCCAAAATGTGTCTGGATCAATTGCGCATATTTCCTATAAGCGTCGATATAATTGCTCAATTATAAGTATTTTTAAACTTTGAAAAACAATGAAAAATTTTGGTCAAAAAAATATCGAGATCCAAAAACTTTTTTCCTGGTTGAGCAAGGTACCATATTTCAATCATGGAAAGTTAGTTCAATATCTCAGCTTTATTCTGATATGCTAACCAATAATGTGCAAGATCAATTTTTTCAGTTATAGAGCAGAGAGCAGAGGCACCTATAGCTCATATTGACCAAAGTGCTATTTCTAAAATAAAATTTTCAGAAAAATTTTATACACGGAAGATGATCAAGGAACATCAGTTCTACAAAATGAATTGATCGGAAAAATTTTCGTGCAATTTTCATCGAAATGAATATGGTGATTCCAGAATCACCATGCTAAATCACTCAATATAAGACCGAGATCAAGATAACTTGGTGAATTTTTTAATCAATAATAGATGTCTAATCATGTAAAAAATTTTTATCTACCTTGCATATATCAAAAATTATATGCAATTCAATCTCACAATTTTCTTATTTAAATTTAATTTTATAAATTCAAAAATATTTCTAATATTATTTCAATGAAGAAAATTGTGAGATTGAATTGCATGTTACTTTTGATATATGCAAGGTAGATCAAAAAATTTTCCATGAGTAAGCACATCTATTATTGATTAAAAAGTTCACCAAGTGATCTTGAACTAGGCCTAATATTGAGTGATTTAGCATGGTAATTCCGTAATCAACATGTTCATTTCGATGAAAATTTCAGGAAAATTTTTTCGATCTGTTCATTTTGTGGAACTGATGTTGCTTGATCATCTTCCGTGCATAAAATTTTCCTAAAAATTTCTTTTAAAAATAGCACCCTGGTCAATATGAGCTATAGGGGTCTCTGCCCTCTGCTCTATAACTCGAAAAATTGATCTTGCACTTTGTTGGTTAGAATATCAGAATAAACTAAGATAATGACATAACTTTCATAGATTGAAACATGGTACCTAGCTCAAAAAGGAGAATTTTTTTTGTAAATTGATATTTTTTTGAATCAAAATTTTTTTTGGTTTTTCAAAGTTTGAAAATACTTATGAATTAGCAATTATATCGACACTTATAGTTAATATGCGCAATTGACCCAGACACATTTTGGCCTAGACAGAATTGAAATATCCCTTCTGGTTCAAAAGCTATTCAAGATACGAATATTTTTTTAGCAGTCTGCTATTTATTTTCAAATTCAAATTTTATATTAGAATTCTATGATTTATAAAGGCGAGTACCAAGATAATATATTAAAATAATATTGATTTTCTAATTCAATATTTCAATCAAATCGTTCTACAACTGCTTTAATTTAGAGACGCCCAAGGGTTTCAACAAAATAAAAATCATAACTTTTGAGCAGGGTAATAAGACATTCCACTTTATTACATCTAACTTGATCATCCCTAGTAGTAATAAAGGGTATATTCTTTTAACTATAAATTCATTATTTTCCAAACTTTCCTCATTATTATTGACTTATGTTTCGAAATTTAAATTAAATGAATTGAAAATATTAACGAATTTAATAAAAATTTATAGATCACACCCTATAGACATACATTCGATAACCTGGTCATTTATATACGCGCGATACAACAAAATAGTCTATCCCAAAAATGATCTTGTTTAGAGCCTATCCCCAAAATTGAACTTATTCTCAGCCTATTTCAAAAAATGCCCTTAATTTCAGCCGATCCCCAAAATGCTTTTATTTTGAGCCGAAACATGAAAATGCCATTATTTTGAACTTACCCAAAAAGTAATCCTGGTGAAACAAACGAATTAATGAGAGTGTGAATGATTTGATTTATGCGTGAATACAGTAATCGAATAATTAATTTATTAAACAAATTTCAAAATTAAGTGCATTACAATCAGAATAGTCTGTCTTTATCGAAAATAACTAGAACAACATGCACTTCATACAACAAACACTTAATTTGATAGCTTGATAAATTAGTAAACTATTTCTAGTATAATTTCTGAAATAAGCGAGGATACCATCTGTACACTATAATTTAATTGATTATAATATTATAAAATAATTATTTTATTAATTAATAATAGTCTACTTATTAACAATTGGGAATTAACAATTTAAGAATTAGGTTGAGATTTTGAATAGATTGGAATTATTGTAATTGCTTCTTAAAATGAAAACATTTATTATTCAACTATTATATCGGTTGCGGTAATAGATATGAAGGTTTGCAATAGTTGTCTGAATACTCTCACAAATCATAAGTACAGACATTCCTAACCACATGCCTAACAGTCCAC
>JAQIWA010000030.1:0-71265 GCA_034693305.1 Eueremaeus valkanovi | reverse complement strand
TTCTCTCTCTCTCTCTCTCTCTCTCTCTCTCTCTCTCTCTCTCTCTCGCACTCAGTTTTTTCTTCTAATTTTGTTGTTTTATTAAACATTGGAATTATGTTTGTTTGCATAATAAGTATAACTCGCTGTAAGATATATGAAGTATTAGAGTTTCAAAGTTGCAAATGAGGCCAATCTTTGTCTTAATTAATGAAAATCGACTAAAATTCTTGTAAATAAAAGATATCATAAACATTGGTTGTTATCTCATAACTAAATTATTTGTTTTCATTATTAATATATAATTATTTGTTGTTAAATATAAAAATATTTTTAACCATTTTTACTCATTTTTATCACAACTTATAATCTAAAACCACTGAAACTTATTGAAGGGATAAATTGGAAATCATAGCTGAGTTTTCTTTGAAAAAATATTCACTTTTATAATAATTGGAAGTAATCAGCAAAGATGAAAAATGGCCTATCATACCAAAAAGCTTAATTTAAAGTCCAGCATAAATATATGCAATTGAGATTTGACAATATAAACCCCTTACTCAAGCTAATGAGCATGCTAAATTTTAGTATTTTTTTCGTCAATTCATTCACATCTATAATAATAACGTATTGAAAAACATTCAATTATTTGTAGCAAATATTTTTGTTAACCTTTATAAGTTGGAGAATTATCAGGCCATCTAGGTATTTCTATTTCAATAATTTTCAGTGCTTTTATCTTATAATCAAACGTAAGTTTTACAGTGAGTTTGACTTTGCATCTACATCAAGCTGTGAAAGACAAGGGTCAATCCAAGAACATTCCACTAACACTTTGATTATTTATTTTAACAAATTTTGTTCTCTCATATAACTCACGTCTCACTCAAAATTCAAATAAATATTCAATGATAAGCTAGGTTTGACCACCCATCATCTTTTATGCTGGTGCTGTCAAACTATTCAAATGATTACACGCTTTCACTGGAAATCAGTAGAAATGTTGAGTCAATTGCGCGGATATGCAAATCAATTGAATTATATAAGAATCTGAAATATTTTATCATAAAAGTTGTGACAAAAATGTATATAAATTGACCAAGACAATTTGCTCGACTAAAAAACCTTTATTTAAAATTTTTATACGAAACTGAAGAATTGATAAAATAATTCGGCAGACTTTAGCTAGAATTGAACATGATAGCACATTAAGAAAGGTTATTTTGAAGAAATTTATAGAACAATTAGTAATACGATCTTTGATTCTTAAGAATGTTTTAATGATATATAAAAATAATGTCATTATTATAATAGTCTTAAAAGCCTTTTGTCGTATATTCAGATACAAAGATGTTTTTTATATAACATTTGAATAGAAAATATTTTACGTCAAAGGATTTGATATAATATTTTGGAGTTTCAAACATTAATTCTTAGGAAACATAGTATTCATCCCTTTTTTAACCAGATTTTGCATTTGAGTTATTTGTTTGTTAACTAATCTATTCATCGCATTCATTGCCCTAATTGGCAGACATTAGACAATATCTGCTATAAATAAAAACTCATTTTAGTTTAAGACATAATACTAATAAAAAATTCGGTATTTTATGCCTTTATTTTTGAAAAGGAGTAATAATTTTGGCCCAATTATGTTGATTGCAGTCAACAATTGTTGTACAGATTTAGTTAATTGCTTGAAAAACATCTGAATAGCTATTCAACTATAGATTTGTTTCACACAATACTGTATATTATTATTATTATTATAAATATATTATAACTAAAAATGTATTATTGCTTAAGAAAGACTACAATAAGTCTGAAGACATGCAAAGGTGTCGGTGTCTTGAGTTCGCTTCGACTCAATTCCTTAATTCGAGTCCTCAGTCGAGAGAAAGAAAGACAAACGTATTGTTAGACTCGTATATATCTGCTGAATGACCTCCGAAGTACTCCGGAGTAAATGACTTAAATGGTTAATAAGCATAGAGTCGAGTCATTTAAAGTTCGATAAATTCACAATTTTTTCTGTTCCGCTCCTCTGATCATATTTTTATACTCATAAGTCAGCAAAGAATACATAAAACACTTCATAAGAGAAAGAAATCCTTTGCGACACTGTTTTCAATAATTTGTTCCGGAAAGCAGTGCTTCTCTTGTGATGGTCTATAACTCCAACAATTTTTAGTGTATAATAACATAAGAGAACAGTCTTTTAAGTAATGTACGTATTTGTGACAAGTGAGCCACGACAGAGCACCGGATAGAAAAAGTCATACTATATATGCACCAAATTATGTAATACCTGTACTCTAAGAGTGTATGCATTACTCGAAATTCTAATGACGTTCACAAAAGCCAAACCGATTGAAGATCTCGAGTAATTTGCTTCTCGCGAATCGGATAACTTGTCCTTTCAAGTGAACCAAATGCCAACTATAATAGTGGCATACAGTGCCTGTGCTTCTGCCTGTGCTCTACCTATGAATACCTTATGCATGTCAAATGTTTCGGCTCTGACAAGTGAGGCAAAGCAAATAGAAAGGCATTGACTCCCAGTTCACCCAACAGTGTAGTCCGAATCCGAATAGATTTAAATGACATTCAGATCTGCATTGCTATCAATCGTATTGTATTTTGTAATCATATCTATAATTCAGTATTTATATTGAATTCTTATTAAACCAGTCATAAAATGAAAATTATTTTCCTGTTGGAGACAAACACTCGAAACTATTTCATATATTTATTTTTTACCGTCGATTCAGCAAATCCTTATTGGTTTGCATAATATCTATGACTGAAATAGTATATAATATAATAACTTATTTGTTTGCTTTACAAACACAAAGAGCTTTAGTTTATTTTGCAGATACTCTACACTAGCCATAGATTTTTAATATCAAAGTGCTATTCAAGTATCAGATATCAAATTTACAAATGAATAATCCTTTTCCTATGTTTTATAAAATAGTTCTTATTTCTGGATTATGTTTAAAATTTTCAACTTTTAAAACATATTATTTCTTATTTTGTATAAATTCTGATAAAAAAAATTCAAAAATATGTAACAAAATGTAAAATTTAAATATTTATTTAATTATGTATTAAAGAAAAATTTGGTTAAATGTAAATTAAATAATTGAGATAGATCATTCTATCAATTTATTAATGAACGTATTGCAAAGCAGATGAAAATAATTGATTTTAACATTTAATCTGAAAATCTTTAAATAAAAACGAAATAACTCTTATCTAATCATCACTTCATTTGACTGATACACAAAACAAATCCAATATTTTATTAATATTTATGTTATTTCTGTGAATCCAGACATAAGTTAGACTTTAGTAAAACTAATTATAGATAATAATTATTGCTTGTAATGAGAAAATGAAACAAAAAAAACAGATTTGAAATTAGAGTATTAGAGTGTCCTGTATTCAGCTCAGGCTAATGCAGTGATTTTGTGCTAAAAGTGGTGGAAAACTGATTTAACCTTTTTATTGAAATGATTTTAAATATATCGCAGATTTTTATTCTTCTATTGGTTCAGTGAATTTCCTATTTTAAAAGATTGGATCAATTTGACCAAAAAAATCTCTTCCTGGCTATTTTTATTGTAGTTAATCTCTCAAGCTAAAACTTACGGGCGTATTTTGACCAGTTTGAAACAATAGACACTGTTCTACATTCTTGGCCATGGTGCTTTTAAAATTAATTATAGGAATAATAAGAATTAGCCGACTTGTGTGAGACTTGAAAGAAATATTTTCTGAATATATTTAAATTATTCCAAAAGAGAATAAAACAATTGTTAGACATCAGTCACTTCAGTCACTTAACGGTTCAAATTAGATACTAATGAATGAATGAATGAACGAATGTTTTAGAATTATAATAAGAAAAGACTTAAAAATATTTATAAGTTTGGATAAACATATCGATCGTATCCTTAATGTAAGGACTTGTTAATGGCTTTGATTTGATTAACAATGAAATCTATTATTCTTTATAATAAAAACTTAATTTTCTTCTTTCCAAATGACTGATTGCGAACCACTATAACCACTATATTCTTCATAACTTTCAGACATAGCGTTCAGTTTTATTCTGTATTACAATTACTTTGTTTTGCTATAAAAAGATTTAAAATAGCATTTAATGTTTGATATTATGATTATGTTTGACACAAGAATATCGAGTGAAAAATTGGAGAAAAGAATATTCAAAAGTGTGTTCAGGAAAAAAAAAATATTTTTACTTTTTTCATCTTCTGTTCTCTTTCGCCATTCTATTCATTGCAGTCAAACTCAGAATTTTAGAAGTAATGGCTGAACGAAAAAATTTTGATGCTTTCAATGGAAAATTGTCAGAAAAGAGTAAAGTTTTGCATTTATTTCGGATCGATTTGCATCCCTTCATCCCTTTGCAAGAGTTAGGCATCTTTTTTAGCTATACATCCCTTTGCGAACTACTGTAACACAATATTCGCTTGAATGCCCTCAGGAATGGAAGATTTTTTTTGAAAGAGTTGCCAATTTATAGAGAGATAGAAATGAGAAGATATGCAGAACAGGGAGAGGGAGAGGTAGGGAGGAAGGGAGAGAAGGAGAGAGGGAGGGAGGGGAGAGAGAGAGAGAGAAGTAGACATTGAAATGAGTTTGCTTTTAGCTGAACGTAAGGAAAACTGAATCAAAATCTAATTGAATTCATACTTAAAGTTCTTTGCAATTAATGACAATTCATTTGAATCAATGTTCGTTTGAAATATAATTTCATTAGAAAATAGATCTAATGTTTGCATAAATTCAATTTAAATTGAACTCCGATTAATTAAAATCTAATTAAGATTTCCAATTCAATACATGATCTTATATTTTGAGGACAAATAAAATTCGATACCATTTATCTGAATATTTGTGTTGATAATCGATAATAGTCTCAATACAATCAATACAATGCAGTAGAATATGTTGAGAATATGTTTAGAATATCTTTCAATTTTCTAACCGATTCTCTAAAATATTTTTATGCTTTTATAAAATCCATACCAAAAACCAAAATAAAAGGCAGAATATATGCAAAAAGTATTCTGAAGAGAGAAAAAATTCTGTTCCGACTTAACTGGTCTTCACTGCAATACCGGTCTATTGCCTCCATTTTTACATTAGGCTCTCCTCTCCTCTCCTTTAATTCTTTTCCCCCTTTGGTTCCCTTTACTCATCGCTAACATTCGTATAAGCAATGAATGGGTAACTAAACTAATCGATATTCAAAAAAGAGTCTCTCTCTCTCTCTCTCTCTCTCTCTCTCTACTCGCAAACTCAAACTAATCGTAAATTTGAATGCGATGTAATGTAATGGACAGCCATATACAGCCATATCCAGATTCAGATTCTGTATTGAGTTTTTTGCAATGTCTGGTAATTGCGTTTTTGTTTGATTTATTTATTCGCTTTATTTTGTCACGGCTTAAGTCGGATGCAAATGCAAATTGATCTATCCAGCTCCAACACCATCACAAGCGCACCATTACTGTTTTATTCTGTACTTCTGTACTCTTAGCCATTCATATAAATAGATAGCTTCTTATGCTTATGGTGTGTGTAATCAAATCTTTTATACGATATCAGACATTCTTTCGTAGAGAAAAACAAGAAAAAAATAGTCGATATTTGAACTAAATATTGCTTTTATGCATATATTTCGACCGTTCATTAGAGAGCACTCCAAGTGTTTGACATTTCAATAGTAAGGACAGGAATAACATTTTCTGAAGCAGTTGATTAATAGCTTGATTCAAATATGAGAAAGTTATTCAACAATGAACAGCATTAGGTCTAACACAGTTTGATTAAGAAATTGCACCAGCTTAATTTTATATATTGATATGATGAATTGGACGCATGTCAGTGCCATTGACTTCATTCGATTGCAATCCAACCAACAATTGACATACTTTTCATTCAAACAATACTTTTTAAGAATACATTTAATTTAGAGCTTTTAATCATCTGTTGTCTCAGACCAGAGATGGGGAAACGGTTTGAGACAAAATACCCCCTAATCTCAAGTGCTTGATATGCATTCAAGGAAAATATCCACTCTAATATAGCTCACATTCCGCGTCTTTGATATAAAATTGAAGATTTTGCTAAAAATACAGTATATCTGTGACAATATATGTGAGCGAACTTCTAAACAAGGCTTAACTGAAATTGCATAACAAATGTATCGATTATTTATATATTTTAAAAAAAGCTTAAAATTTGAGAAAAAGAATAAAATATAATATAATGAAGTGCTCGGACCGTAAAATAGCATAAGATAGGGTGTTAACAGCACCTCAAGCAAACAATAGGTTCGGTTATTAGAGAAGTTCAGGTTTTATATATTGAAAAGCAAATAGCATTTCCTCCTTACTATTGAAGCAGAACATAGGAGAGCAGTGGCTGTGCTTACGATAAATATGCAATCAATTTAGAAAATTGTGCTCATAATTACACCAGTGATGCACTCGAACAGCTCTATGAGCACAGGGGCTATTCGACGACTATTCGTTGACCCCATACAGTATGCATGAATCAGTTAGGCTTTAGTGAGCGAATACTCTTTGCACTAATGATTTATCAATTGTGATATTATAATAGTTAGCCGTCTTATAGAACGCCAAACCTTATGATTATTATCTGAGTTGTGAGCAAATCAGTTGTTGCGCTCTTTAACTATAAGCGACTGATTGTTAACTTCCTTTCGTTTCTTAGCTTTTTTTTCTTTCTTTAAAGCACTGCCAATAAGTGATGCTATCATACGATTCATCATATATTCAGTTCATGATTGTAATCAACCGACAGCCGAAGTATTAATATTTTTGTGAAACATGTCATGCATTTCATAAGTCACAGAATTGTTGACCATTTTCTCAATGTTTTTCAATGCCTTTCAATGTATTCAATGCCTTCAAAGCATTTCATTTTCCTCAGAGCGTATAGAATGGATAGTCTGAAGCACTGGTAGTTATGGAAGCAGCGAAACACAGCCAAAACCAAAAGCATAACGTTATGGCAAAAAAGCTTCATATCATTGCAAAGGACAGTATGTTATTAATGCTTTTTTGAGAGAGAGTGGCTGAGCGCGTGAATGGAAGGAGGAAGTCTCAATTTTGATTATTAGTTCGGTCCTCAGAGCACATCGATGAGATGTGAGCGCACATACTGTTCAGTACATTCTGTACATGGTGTACATGCCATACATGTATCCTCTATGCTCTAGCTATCTATGCTCTGTGCGATCTGACCATGTGACCATGAACCTTCATCTTAGCCCATCATCATCAGCATTGAAGCGTCAGAATTGACTAAAACAACAATACGTCTCAATACTGACAAGCCTTACGAGTAGAGTGTATGCCATCGAAAGCTATGAACTGCTCTATCAAGTGCTGTGAATGCAATGGCAATAGTAGTCTCCAAAATATCCCTCGAGGGCCACATCGGCAGTCAGCTCAGTCAGCTCTGTCCTTCTTTTCACTTATACAGTGCGAACCTCTTATGCAATGCTTTAATGGATTGTTTTACAATACACTTATTTCGTTTAGCACTGTTAGCACTCAACCCATTTTGGGTGTATTTGCAAATTGAAGCGCAAAACAGATGACCTCATAATCAGATCCTTTACAGTGGGCTTCAATGGTCTTCTCACTCATCGCATACTATCTGCCCATTTCTCTGCTCCAAATACACACAGAAATTAATTTTTAAAATTTTGTGTAAAATAATGAATAATACAAAGACAGGTGTGTTATGAGTGTACAGAAGACAGAGTAATAGGGCTTTCATTTAACTAATTTGGATTGACTTACTCTACGCTATGACTGCATAAGAATAGGCCCTTTGAATACATTCGTCGAATCCTTATTATTTCATCGAGTCTTTCAAAGCAATTGCGAGCGACTCCCTGTGCGAGTGCGAGGCTCTGCTCCTGGTTTAACAATACTGTATGAGACAGAACTCGAAAAGACTGCTTAAATTGAAAAAATAAGTTAAAACAATAGTCATCTCTGAATGAGTAAATGCCACCCAATAGTGAAGAGTTGGGTCAAAAATCAGTGGATTGCAGACTAGAATTAATGGCTCATAAAAAACAAAGTCAAGCAATACTTATGCAGTCGACTCCTACTCACAACAAATTCTTATGAGTTTCTGAAAAGATAACAAAAAAATAGTACGAAAGGGAAAATACATTGTAAGTGAAAACGATGTGATTGCTTAACACCCGATCATAATTTGTGCGAATTGTGATACGTTGTGATTGAATGGTGCGTTATATCCGGTCATGCAATCACATACTCATATCTAACTAATCTAACTTATATCCGGTGCCCGAAACTCAGGCACTCCAAAGGTACTAAAATGACTCAGGCATTGAAGACATTGGCTGTGGCCAAGCGTGTAAAGCCGGGAGACAATTGGGTGCTGTCGTGTCTCTAAACGCTTCCAACAGAATGAATTGTTGAATTCATACGAAGGATTCACTTCAATATAAGCCATAATTATTGCATAACAGTTGAAGCATAAGAGCAGTATTCAGTCAGAAGATGGCAGAAGAATATGATTATTGCATAACAGATGGTATGACCTAATTATTGGCAGAAAGTCTTCTATGAGATCATTAAATCGTCTGAAACGCGCGATCTATGCGTTTAAAAAAGCTGAGCTCTAATTGCCAGCAGAGTCTGCAGACTAGCATAGCTCTCAAAACTAATAACTCTCTCCTTTTTTCTGCTTAAATATTAATATTCATCTTTTCAGTACTGCTAAGCAAACAAATATTGAGATCATGTGACACAAGCCTTTAATGTGTGAGATATGATCGCAAAGGCATTTAACTTTGATATTAAAAAGAGAGGGGAGAGAGAGAGCTAGTTCTCTCTGATCTGTTCCCTTGCATGCGGAGTGTATGGGAGCAGAAGACTTGCGCGAATTTGTCGGATGCACTTCACTGAAAAGTGGATCCGATCTAATGTTTTAACGTAAGACAACTTTTTTTAGTAACGCTTAAAAACATGTGCTAATCAGTTGAATGGCATTTCATTCAATTGAATGCAATATAAGTTTGTCTACAATTGATTCCAATAACGAAATATAAGACACAATCGAATAGTGTTTTACGATTTTTGGTGTCAATAGGAATGCAAGAGAAATAAAGTTTATTTTTTTCAATACTTTTCTCTCCAATAATTAATACTCGTGTTTCTCATTGAAGAGTCGAATGAGAACTCAAACTGAACTGAAAACTGCAGACAAGTGTAGCCTTAGATTGAAAGCTGAAGTCGTTCTTAGAGTACAATAGAATCGAGTGATTGTCGTCGATATGGTTGGCACTACCGGTGCTCAGCATCACCGGCACGACTGAGTCTTAGGGCAAGCGATGATTTCTTTAGTGCCCTCCGGTCTTCTCCTTGTGCTACACCAATCAAGGGGTGTGGGTATGACCTGTGGTCGGCGACGTGTGAGCCGTGACCACTCCTCTATTGGCATCGCAATAGAGTGGGGAATGTGTGGGGAATGTGTAGGGAATGCGCACAGAGAGCACATCTATTAGACAGACGACTGCAATGACTGCTCTGGCAATGCATTTCGGTCAATGAGCAGTAGGAGCCAACTCACCAGCACTTCGCCAAACGGTAATGCACTGTCATTCTACTGAACAGACACACAACCAGCACAAGCAGTACTCTATGCGAATAGAGATCCGAATGTGTGCTCTATTGCAGCCAAATGTTATTTTTAGGGACTCTTACTATATATACAGTATTTGAGTATAAGCTGTGTTTCAATGCATTTCGTAATCGACTTTCAGTTCAGATCAAATGAAATGACGAGTTTGTGTTAGTGCTAGTGTTAGGCCTAATTTCGAGTAACCAAAATACAAGTCCAGCCCAACTTTTATATTCGTGGTTTGTGTGCGAACAGATACCCATTTGCAGACTACAAGAGCTCAATTCGAAGCTCTCTTTTATAAGAACAAAGTTTTTCGTTTACATTAAAAAAAGTTTTTCTCCTTTTTTTGAGTATGTATTTCGCTATCAGTTTGTGTCCAAATAACTCGCCAGTCGTGGGCGCACACCATATATAACAGTTTTTCTCTCTCTTTCTTACTTAAGAAAAATTTCTTTAACTAATAAGTCAGCCGAAAGTCTCGCCTAAACTCCCATCAAAAATACTGAGAGAGAGAGACTGTTCTGTCGAGAAGAGCGACTCATGTTTTGCTGTTTGAATGTTTCAAAAGTTTTATAATATTTAAAGAATCGCAAAGAGATTCGCTCCGAGAGTGTCACTGACCGACGCTTATCACAAATCATTACATATCAGTCCAAAAGTGAGAATATATTTGCAAATATTTGTTTCTGATGTCTCTTCCATTGGTATTGTAGTGCTCTCTCTGTTTTGGACTCATTCGACGTAATAATAATGTCAACAAGTCTTTCGACTCTACACAACACAAAAGCTTATAATATTTGCTAATATTGTAGTTAAACTCATCATAACTTTATACAACATAACGGCACTAAAAAAGTTTTTTTTTCTGATGGAAACAACAAAAAACTCGATAAGAACCGGACAGAACACAGATAAGTGTTTGAATGCTATGAAAATAGACTTTCATTGTGACTGTGAGTGTATTTTGAACGTAAAATCATTTATATATTAATATATATTAATAAATAATATAAATAATTAATAAGTTTTTGTCAACATTTCTAATTAACTAAAAGATTGAAAATGTTGAACTCATCCGCTCTATTACCAATCAAAGTTATCTGTAGTCATAATCAATAGCGAGAAGAATTTTATCGTCAAAAAAGTTTTTGTCAGTATATTAATGGAAACAATAAAAATCAATAATTAATGTGGACTTTGAACTAATCAGACTAAACAACGGAGAGAGAGAAGAGAGCGAAAAGTGTGGGCAATAATAAAGAATAACTTTTTTCTGCAGCGAAAGAATAAATCATAAATTGAGTGAAAAAACAAAAAAACAAATTTAAATAATTAATTATCGAAATAATAATTATTAAATTGTGACCAAAAATAATAGTATTATATGAGAGGAAAATTGATTGCGAATACAATTGATTGGCATTGCATTAGTGTTAAGCCGTATTGTACTGTAGAGTACAGTAGTATTGTATGTGTGCTGCTGTCAGTGCTAGACTACCCATACAGTTGGCTATCTATGTGAGAGTCAGAACGGATAGCATTACTGGCATATTCTGATCGCATATTCTGGTGAAGAAGAGGGCGATTGTCAGGACTGAGCACTAGCACTAGCACTGCCCCTTTGCCAGCAGCGTAACATTCACGTAATCGCTGGTTCGTTTGGAGTCGCCTTGGAGCTTCCAGTCCAGCCATCTTTGCTAGCCATAAATCGAAACTGTGTGCACAGCACTGGCGTTATACACAGCTTATACCGTATACACAGTTCATATATACAACAGTCACACAACACACACACACATACATAACATACACACAAACCCGAGTGAGAAGAGAAGAAGCAATGCTTTCAAATGCTCTTCTGTTGAGTCCGTAGTAGTCGTCGTCTGAAACGAAGCAAAAACTCTTCAAAAATATATTCTACGATATATTTCTTGACTCGCCTTAAAATGTCCAGGAGGAAACAGGAAAACCCTCAGCCTCGCAAACGACTAGTCAATTGTAAGTCCATTCAATTACTCTCTATTCAAACTGATCCATGTCAATCATTACATATATATATACAGTACTGTATATATTGCTCGCTATTAATCATAATAATTAATAAATGTCATCTAAATGTTTATAAATGTAGCCTACCTACTATTTTCACTACTATTTTCATTGCGTTTTATACGTTAAGAATGTATGTTAAGAAATAACACGACTTTTTTGTAGTCAACATAAAAAAAGTAAACATTAATAACATTTTTGTTTTACTGTTTACACCAATAATTATATATATACAATATTTGTCCTTGCTTGTTCTTAAGAAAATCAATTTTCCAGTCATGTTTGCCTAAGCTAGTGGTCAGTTATGATGGAAAGGGTGTGGCTATTAGCACACAAATGAGTATGAATTTTAAATGAATGGCAAAAGTAAAGGAAATAATTGTTAGCCAACTCTAACCAACTTTTTTCTCTCTCTATCTCTCTCTCGCACTCACTCTCGTCCCTAACTTTTTCATTGAATACCAAGTGCTTGAGTCGTAACTGGACTTACAGTATATGTAATGCTTAAAGTCTGAACTCACACATAGATAGGAAAACGTCTCATTTTTTTGCCATACTTGGAGTCGCATTGCATTTGGACTGGCATTTAGACTGACATAACATTACTGTACAATATATTTGTTTAAATGTTATGTTTTTCTATTAATACTTATATTACTTATTATTCTTTGATCTCTAATAATAACTATTTATCGCATTATATTTCAGTATAAAATATATACGAATGTACTCACTATTAGTATCAGTTATCGCCAACAGTATCACAACTGTGTTAACTCTTTTTTTTAAATAAATAAAAAAAATATTTTTCAATTCATTTCATATTCAAAGTTCTTTTTATTTTAAATTTTTTCCTCTCCTCTGCTCTAAAACTTTTTTATATAAACTTTTTTTACTTCTTATAACTCAATTCCAATAAACTTTGAATTTTTAATATACAGTACATCTGAACAGAATTTTTCTTCCCTAATGAAAAAAAGCGATTCATTTAACTTAATTAATTAGTATTCATGAATCGTCAAACTTATAATCATTAATATTAATGTTTTTTAATTAATTTAATATTTAAGTTCAAATCATATGTAATTTGATGGACACAACAGAGAAAGCGAGACTCAATTTCCCATTTTTTTCTATTCAATATTTTATTGAATATCACTATTAGTTTCATTTGTTTCATATTATCACTTATTAGCGATTCTTTGAGTCTGTAAATGCATGTAATCGTGTCATAGCTCTTAAAATCGATTTATTATTCATTGTCGCAAAAATATATCGTCTATTCGTATAACTACTGTAGTATCGCATTGAATACAAGTATAACATATAATTTGTTTGTATTTAATACAAGTGTCAAAAAATAAATGAAAATATATTTATAAAAAAAAACCTAAACTGAAGTTATAGTGAAGTTGTGACGAAACAAACTCGAATGCAATCGCATGGCCTGTATATCATGTTCGCTAGCATTTGTCCAAAGTCACGATGACTGCGCTCTCCTCTCGCACAGCACACACACACACAAAACAGTATCACTACTGATCACAACTGCCTTCATTGCAATGCCAGGTGAATTTTATTTCTATTTTATTGGGTGCCCATCATATTCAGGCCTACATATGATTGTCTCATACATACAGTGTATTACTTAATATAACATTTTATACTCTCGTTCTCTCTCTCTCTCTCTCTCTCTCTCTCTCTCTCTCCCTCTCTCTCCTAATAATTCAGTAAAATTCATATATATTTAGTGTAAACTGTGTTCACTATATATGCAGCTGCGATATGAACATAGTTTTATATATAATAATTGGAAACACATAACACATCGCACTCTTAATTCACATTATATATCTCTTTCCCCTATTTTTTACTCCAATACTATTACTTTGGCATTAAATAATAAGAGTGCCCCTAATAAATGCAGGTACCTTTATTCTCTACCTACCATTCTGTAGCACTGTATGTATATCTGGCTCTATTAGCAAAAGGTAGTGCAGTTTTATTCCACTTTTATTGGTACAACATTTCCATCCAAACAGATGTGTTCACGACTGGTGTGAATGTCCAGCAAAAGGCACAGAAAACAAAACAAAAGCTTTTTTTTAGTTTATATTATTTAGTTTAGAGTTTCGTACACTTTTACATAGCGTTGTTGCCCGGGATATAAACGTTATAATAAAAATTGCAATTGATTTCTGGCTCTCTTTTTATCTCTGGCTCTCTCTTATGGCCGGTGTTTGTGTTGTAGACTAAGTACTGAATTCTCAGTAATTTTTTTTGTTTGCAAATTACAAATCCCTCAATCATTGCACTGAAAGTATTGCGTATTAATACTGAACCGTCTTTTCTCTCTCTCAATGATAACATAGATTTTTTAAGCGCTACGAGTCTTATGTCTTGTGATTTATTTTCAGACTTTGAGCATTTGAAATATGCTTTTATAAAGGGGTCGCCTCTTCTCTCTAGAGGTCATTCAGAGCAGTATTAAGTTCACTATTGTATGGCTTGGCTTCAAATACATACTCAGAGGAGAGTATGTTATGGTTTGCATAACTCATACACACAGTTCTCACAATCGCATTGCATAACCACTGCTGGCAAACAACGTCTTGGTCTGGCCAGGCCTGTGAGCTGTGATTATAGCCGGCACTATAAGAGCACATACACACACACATAACCGGCACACATATAGCTGGTGAACATATTTGATGGATAAACAGCTGCTTTTATATCAAACAATTTGGTAGTTGTGTTGCATTTCTGATGCATTGCATGCCTTCTTCGGCATCGCCTTCTCCTGCTGATGACCCCTCTCCTATCCCTGTCGGTTCCTAAACCCCCTACAGCTGCATTTCCTTTCTGTTCTGCTCAGGTCCAGTCATGATGATGGTGATGATGGTCCGTTTGATTGTGACCCCCTCTCTTTTATATTGGCCCCCATCTCACTGGCTCTCCAATTCAGTGCTCACTCTCTCTTCCCTTCTTGTCTGCCATCATATAAATATACAGTATATACCAGTGCTCTCTCTGTGCTATTTGGCAAAGAGCGTGAAAAAGCTAAAAAAGTGCGATCACAGCAACAATTGTGAACTGCGCCTAACGTACACTCTCTGCTCTGTCTTGGCTTCGGCCGTGCAATTGGTCTTTGAATTTCTTTTTAGCACTACTTCTCTGTTGTATTGCATATCTCAAGGCTTTGTACAAAAGGAGAGCTCAGATGTTAAGGGGAAAGCAGTTTTGCATTAAAGGGGGAATCTATGAACTGAAGGCCCAACGCATCTAATGTTTGCTTATATATACTTCACTACAATCTCTTCAGAATGTTATGTAAGAAGAGAGAGCACTAGCACTAGCACTGGCACTAGCTTTCACTTCTCGGACCACTAAATATTGCTTACGGCGTGTCCACAGCACAGGCCCTGTAGTGTAGTAGTAGTAGAATAAAAACTGTAGTGAAGGTCAAGAAAAAAAATAAAAAGTCTGACAAAAGGAATTTATTGTTGCACCTGATGTAAGGCCTGATGCAGTGATCCTGTGGGGGTCCGCAACGAGATTGGCTGCAGTGGCTGCACAACCATTCTCTCACAGCCCTGTTAGGCAATGCATTTCTACTTTCATGTGAGGCTATTCTTGTCTTTCTGTGCCCTTGTGTTGAACCAGCGATCGACAAATTTTTGATTCCGATTGCAAACTAGCAGTCAGTGATGTCATAGGGCGCGACCGACACGTCCGCCACCAGTCTCTGCACAGTTATTGATATGAATTACGACTGTTTTCCTCGCGATTTTCCTCTTAATTTCTTTCCTCGTCCGTCCTGTTGTTGAAACAATCCGCCAATTTTTCACCGGACAGTACGAGAAGGGACGGGACAGGAGTCCTGTGAAGAGGCGCACAGCTCTTGACAGTGTCAGTCATACAGAGCTGTAGGTTAGGCAACATTCTGTTGGCAACTCTTGCCTTCCTTTTAATATTTCTGAGAAAATAGTGCTTCAATTGCTTCAGTACTGATTGCTGTAGTAGTTAGTGCTAACTGGGCGTAGTATAGCTGAGAGGCAATATTATGGAATGATGATCATATTGATGCTCCTGTTGCTCCCGACTGCAACTGCTTCTCCTTTCCTTTCCTTTCGCTCATAGCTTCATAACTCTGCCCTACCTTTAATGCAATGCATTGCTAATACAGACTAATGCATAGATTGCAACCAAAGAGAAGGAAAAAATAAAACCAAAAGTATTTCATGAGTAAAGCCAACCTTAAAGTCTGAGATCAAGATATATATATACACAGAATATATAACCGTTTTTTTATAAGACTTATATAACATATCTGAGAGAGCTTTCCGTTGAAGAAGTCGACCGAACTCTCCCCAAACAGCGTTATATATACCCAAATGCACGGCTACTACACTTTATTTGGGGTTCCCATCGAGCCATCCATCTCTTCATGATGTTGTTGACCTAATCAATGTACTATCCATTGCTTTGAATTTATGCATAATAGCAGCGCACCAGGCTATTCTGGGGGACACAACTGGTGAAGAGATTGTGCAACAAATGTGTGCGACTCATAGGAGCACTCACACGATCATGTGAGGGCCTCAGCCAGCAAACGCATCAAATGCATCAAATGCTCACAAATCTGGTTATATTATATGAATACGAATTATATATAATATTTTCATATCTCGAATGGCTTTCCATTTCTTATGGCTTTTCTTTTTGCTATTCTTCGGGCAGTTTCTCGCAGTTGTCTAAAATCAGAAATCATATTAAATACTGCAAAAGCACTGGCATTGCTATAGCACTTGGGTGTGTGTGCCCACAATACACTCAATGTCCTTATGCATGCGTAGGCTTGGCTAAATGACCATGACTATTAATGTAGGATGTAGTGGAATACATTGCATAACCTAACCATTCATCTGATAATGCTGTGGCCCAACACTGGGATGGGCTCAGTCCCGGTCCATCTCTCCATGAATCTCGTCTTTGCAGGGGTTGTATACTATCTCTAACTTTTTTTTATTAAACTAAAAATTTTTGTTCACATTCTTTATAACTAAATGCTGTATATATTGTGTTAGCAATGGTTTCGTTAGCGTTAATAACTGGCAGCCATACAGCCATACAGGCGTACAATCAGTGAAGTCATGCACCACTACTACGACTTCTCTTATATCATATAAAGATGAGTCCAATGGCAAAACTGAGTGCCTATCTCTCGCCATCAGTTTAACAGCCATTTCCATGACCTTGAGGTCAGCAAATATTACGTGTAAAATACCCCCTCTCTGGCCAAACATAGAAACGCCTTTTGATAAAACAAAAACTACAGAATAGAAGAAAAAAGTTTTTCATGTTTTTCCATGAGTTTGATAACAGAGTGCAATATGTACTGAAATGTTTGCATTTTTGTGAGGGACTGACTGGCAAACCACTTGACCTCAAATCGTATTGAACTAAGCATTTGAAAGAGTACTCTTCAATGCATTCTCTCTCTGTATGAAAAACTTGTAGATCCTTATGCTTTATGACATATTTTTTTCGTATACATTCTGTGCCGAAAATTATATTTATATATATTATAAGTCTTATATAATAACGAATAACTTGTTTGGAGGGAAAAAATTTCTCTTTTGTTAGAAATTATAATTACATAGAAATGAAAACAATTTAAGAATTTGCTAATTATAACACAGAGAATAAGCTGTTATACAAAAAAGTATTAAAATGTTTGTCAGGTAATTACGAAATATTAAAGTGAATTCACACTCACATAACAAGACTAACGGACACTCTATTAGATAGAAAGTGAAAAAAATTGAGTACAGAAAACACAAATTGATTTATTAATTCTCTTATTTTCATATCATATTCTGTCTATTTTTTCCTTTAAATCAAATATAATATTTTTTTTCTCTGCGATTCATAATCTTATCACAAGATTTTTTTTACTTGTTTAGTATGTTTTATATCTATTACAGAAATGACTGCATTTTTTCTGTAGTTCAAAAAATTTTTTCGCTAAATATTTCTTTTTCTTACTATTTATTAATGAATATAATTTATATATTAATACATATTAGTTATGGAAAAAACTTGAAATAGTTTTATGAATGAATGAAAATTGTTTTTATATATATATTTTGATTTTAATTCGATAATAATTATAATTTTTCTGATTTTTCAAACACAAGTCAATTGAACTAAAAATTAATGTGTATTGAAGTGACAGTTGTTTTAAACGTCAGAACTGTTTTAAATTGTATCCAATGTATGCCAGAAAACATATTTCCAATGTTTACAAAACCTTTTCTATTCGGCAAATAATTATTGAAAAATTATTGTCTATTTCTTTTTGAGTCCAAAACACAATCATAATTACAGAGTATTACTGACCGGAAAACCAAACCAAAAAAATTGTAGAGAAAAAAATTCCTATTCAGTCATCTCATTGTTAGAGCTTTTTTGTACAAATTATTAGGTAATAGAGAGGCGATCGGATCAGTGACCCAATAATGAATAAAAGCATTTTGTTTGTGACGCATGTATTCAGTGGTTATTCGCGATATATTTTGTGTTCAGTTTTTCATTATATCATATAATAGTTTGCATTCATTGGCCATAAGATGTGCTAAAAGTTTAGAAATGTGTAACCAGTTGTTGGCCTCTCTTCGCGACCACTTTATTAAGATGGCATAGACTGTTATGCCTGCCTGTGCTACCAGTGCAAATGTATGCAGTAGTATGCGATGGACGGTCAAGCACCTGCCTGTGGGCACAATCACGCGGCACAAGCAAAACATCTTTAACATTTGAAAACTGGTCTGATGCGTTGCTCCGGGTGGACATTCCTTGAGTTGCATAACTTGATGACCTTTTCATATTCGCTCTCAAGTCTTATGCGAAGTCTTATCCGACCATTCGTGCAAAGCCCACAACAAGACCTGAAATCTGTTAGACTTCTTAGACTGTTAGACAGATATCAGATATTAATACCGAATATACTGAGAGAGAGAATAGTGAGAGAGGACTAAGTCTGAGTGGAACAGAGGTCAACTGCAATGTTTGAAAATATGTTTTCTTCTCAAACATTACAATTATCTCATTATTTGATCGTAAATAAGAAGAAAACAGTCGATGAGTGACCGCCACAAGGATTAGACGTATAGACAGTCAGTCTCTAAGAATTAGTATTTGAGTTATGCAGTCATTAGTTGTAAAGTCATATCACTTGATATGCTATGCTATGCAGAGACGGAATCCCGACTGAATGGTCTGGCGGTCGACGACCTTCACTTCGACCCTCTTCTAGCATTGAAAGCTCGATCACATGAGTTCATCCCCTGATCACAGCCAACATCACTCCATTCACTTCTGGCTACAGTCCCCTAAAGCACAGTTTCGACCAAAATGTTAGGTTTAGGTCATCTGACAGTAACTGTTATATTCATATGCAATCCGATGCATAACATATACGTAATGTAGTTTAGGAAATAGAAAAGGAGGCAAAAGAGGCCCGAAATACACTCAATCGGCGGTCATTCGCCTCTGCCTTTCACTTTGTGTCTGTATGTATACGTTGTCCGCCTGTTGTCCCCCCTATGCTCTCCACTACGTTCTCTCTCTCCTCTCCCTCATGGGAGCTGAGAGAAAGAAAAGAAATGGATGGAAAGGGGCTATCAATGCCTTGAGAGGGGATAAAGAGGGAGACCAGTGCTGTGTTGAGACTTGAAGAGAGATATCGAGTGAAAGGGAAATATTGTATTGCATTTGTATTACGTCTCTTCGTCTGCCAGTGTTTAGTTATGTACGATTAGCAGCACTGGTAGCTCTACTACCGTACCCCTTAAGGAATAGAGCTATGACTAACTGTACTATTATTCCGGTAATGGTCTGTAAGGTCTGCCCTTTGCAAGGTCTTAGAAACTGATTGACCGCAAAGACCTGACACCAAATTGATGTGCAAATGATGTGAATCACTTGAATCGCTTAAATAGCAAATTGAGTTCCAAACAGACTGCGAGTCCAAACTCAACCCTCACTATTGAACTGAAAAATATCTGTTTGGCTGTATTACACGACTGCTATTTCACTGCATGCTATTGACTACTGTTACTGAATACTGACTTATTTATTGAGACCTTAATGTCTGTATGTGTGGTGTTGGCTAAGGCTATCCTACGATGAAAGCACATTCATGTGATGCAGAGAACGCTTATATCATATAAACCGATATAAATATAACGACGACTGAGAAGTAGAACAACGAATGGCTATAATATTATTATCTGACAAAACGCCAAAACGACAACAAAGCCAACAAACGTTATCACAGCTATCAGAGTCAGCAATGTGTACAGTAGTGTACTGTACAGTACTGTACAGCACAGGATAGTAGAGCACTGTACACAGTGTACAGTATGTGTGAGCACAGGCAGACCATATGAGGCTAAAAGAAAGTGGAGAGGAAACGAACTTTTCTCAAATGATTATACTTATGACCATTTCATTTGCATAAGTGAAGTGCAATGAATATCGTTCTCTATGGCAACAGTCTATACGTTTGATAATGTAGTGTACATTACGTACACCGTTATTATATGCCTGTGCGCTCTCTTTCACAACTCAGTCACAGCTCTCTCGCTGACTATGGCTGACCCCCTTCTGCCCCCTCTTTGCTTCTTGTCTTATTAGAAAGTCACGAATTTACCCCGAGGGAATGGAATTCGCTTTTTATTTTATATAATATACATAACGTTACTCTCCGTTCAATACATTCATTGCTATTATACTGTATATAACATTCATACCAGTGCTCGTGTGAGTCTGACTGCATCTCCACTGCTATTCTATGCAAAACATTTTGCAATAAGAGTAATAAGAGTTTCTTTAAAGTTAAAGCAAGTCTACCGCAGCTGACGAACGAATATTCAAGTGAAGCAAAAATTACTGCTTAACTCAAATGTTCTGATATTTTGATTTTTTCTTCACTTTACTTCGTTTACAGTTTTTTCTTCTTCTTGTTTGGTCTGAAAATATTCATTCGTTCGTTCATTTTAGTTCATTATTCGCAAACATTTATTTTGATGTCTAATTATATTTGTGTTATAATTAATATAATTTAACGCATCATTAAATAGGGGTTACATTTGATAAGGAGAGGGAGAGAGAGAGAGAGAGAGAGAGAGAGAGAGAACGAGAGAGAGGAAATCGGGTGTTGTGTTGGTTCGGTTAGCAGAGGAATGGGAATGAAATAAAATAATAGTAAAATGATTTGTTGCCTCTCTTCTTGACCCGATAACCACCCAAATGAAACAATAGAGTCAATGAATAGCCAGCCATTTCAGCCCCGATCCCAATGTGTAGGTGAGATCGAGTGCGTGAGCGCCAACTTTGGGCATTTGAAGCGCACATTCATTGCTTATATTGTATGCGATGTTTATATTACGCACTTTTATCATGAGTTTTGTTATCGCATCTTAAGGTACCTAAAAGTGAAGTTAAGTTTAGTTTTGCCAAAAGTGCAAAGCATTCGGCAAAGCATTTGTGTGCTCTCTGTGCCTGTGTTTGGCGGATGCGATGCACTGTTAGCTAACGATATTAGTTTTAGCTCACATATACCGAACCTAAACTACCAGTGCTGTGAGAAAAGAGAGCACTGTTTGCTTGTGATAGCAGTTTTGCTAAAAATAGTTTTCGGCTACTCTTCGCCCGTTAAGGTCAGGTCCGCTGCAGACCATCTAATTATAGCATCCATGAGATTCACATGCAATCAATCCAATGCTTTTGCACTCCAGCACTAGCACCAGTACTGTACTGTACTGTTGTACTGCCTGTGCTCTCTCGCTCTCCCTCCCTCTCCTCTGTTCAGATGACTACAGCTTTGCTCTGTATTTGCTTATGTAATGCCTTTCGAGTTGAAGTGAGTTCTGACAAAACACACGTGTATTCAGATAGAGAGTAGAGTTGAGATGAAATGAGATGAAAAGTTGGACTCATACCCCACACCCACACCCAAACCTCAATTTGGAGAGCACAGAGAGAACAAGAGTAGAACAGCTAACTTTAGTTCGGCTACAATGCACTGCCAGTACTGAATACCAGATCAGAGTGCATAACGAGCACAGAAAGAGAGCACACATACGATACAGACTCTCTGATGAGCAGTACTGAAGTCAGCTCTGAATGCCTTCGTAATCACTATCAATGCCTTCAATGAGATTCGGATTCTTTTCTTCTCCCTTTTGGGCTTCTTTTGTCATACCAGAGCTCAGAGTCTATAGTCTTGTGTGTATTGGCATTGCATTACATTATACTCTCCGTTGTATTGCATTTGGGAATTGATTGCAGCCTTCACTACAACAAACCTATGCTTCAGTCCCAACCCAACCGATAGCACTAAACTGTTTGACCAGAAAACAATTGACACTATCGGCCAATCTATTAGAAATGTCTTTGTTTTGGTTGAGCACATGTTCTCCTTCTTTGGCCATTTCGCTTGACTTAACAGTTCGGATGTGTATATCATTTGGCTATAAATGCATGCATTCAGTCATTCAAGCAATTTTGTGTATATACTAGTATACAAACCAACACTGTATACCAGTGCCTCTACTCATCATTACCATTATTGCTGTCACAACAGCAAAAAAATTGCTTATTTTATGCGATTCGACTCTACATTATTTCTACGATTCTGTAGTGAATCGCAAAAAATATTAGTTAAATAAAAAACATAAATGTTTTCCAATGTTTTCCTTTTATTTTTCTTTTCGCACATTCGACTCACAGCTGCAGAACATTGGTTGGACTCATATATTCTGTATTTGTTGTTATTATTATTTTTGCTTTTTTTTTAATAACACATACATATTGTCAACTGTCCTAATGGTCAGAAATGCTGTGAATTAGATTTTGATGATCAATGAATTGGCACAATTGATGTGGATGACTGATTATTGTATTGTATTGTATAGTTTTGGACGGGCATAGCACAGGCAATAGGCATATCTGTATACTACTGTATACCTCATAGAGAGTCATAGCCATAGTTGGTATGATAGCAACAAAAAGAGCAAATCAATTGAATTCATACGTGTCTTATGCTCTTAACTTGTCTGATGGCTTCACTGGTCATCCGGTTGACCTACATTGCGATTATTACAGCAGTCAGTACTTCAATACCAGTGCTCGCATATATCGATAACATTTGTAAACAACTTATGGTCAGTTGGAAGGACTTTAGGTTTAACTTTTAGACCAACCGTTGGTCCGTCCGTCCCGACTGCCAATTGTACAGTCAGTCTCAATCGTACTCTAACTGTTCAGTTGTACAGTAGAGTCAGTGTTCAATGTTTGTGAGTTTTGACTGTTTGTTAATATTTATATGACTAACACAACACTACAGTCATAGTCATATGGATTGTATGCATGCGTTTAGGTTAGGCTCAAGGTCTGGTCCGGTCCACTAACTTTTGAATAATGACCTATAAATGTCTAGACCATTCCAGACCAGCGGCTCAGTTACACTGAGTGCGAGCCAACACATAGTTGTGCGCGTTTACACATTTGGGACAGTTGTCCACTTTATGTCATACTTTCCATACTTTCGATACTAGAGTTTGAAGTGTTGTCTGTCCTCTCTCTCTCAGTCTAATGCTCTGAACGCCAGAACGAACTGTCAAATAAAATGTTGAATTATTGCGACTTTTGCTCGCATTTGAGTTATAAAAAGTGAAATCATTTGTCGCAGAGTTTAAAAGTTATGTTTTCTTTCGGCTCTCCTTTAGCTTCAGAAGACGACAAGACATCACTTTCAGAGACGACGACGCCATTCACAATACCGGCAATCGGAGGGACAATAGCGATAGACTCTTCTCCAACGCGTGAACAACCGATTCCGCAGCAGTTGTTATGTCAGGATATTCTTGTTTGTGGTGTTTGTCAGCGAGAGTTCGCATTACAAGACATATTAAAATTCATATCACATAAAGTGAACTCTTGTAGTAATAAAGAAAATTGTAGAATAAGTGCGTTCAACAGCACCAGTGATGACGATTTGGACGACTTGAACAACGAGTTGCCTGTTATTAGTGAAGAGAATCAAACGGATAATAATATAATCGATAGTAATGTTAATATAAATAATTTTAATAATAATAATAACAATAATAATAATCTAATAAATGAGTCGAACGGGAGTTCGGCTATGAATGTACGCAAACAAACGCCAAGTATTATAAACAGTTCTCAACGGAATAAGTTAATTAAGTTGAGACACCATCGGCTCCACACTCATCGTAGTCAACAAAATTTGTTCAATACTTCTAATAGTTCTTCTTCTTCTGTACGTCAGTCCCATTCGAGTCCTCAAAGTGCAAATCCCGGTGAAAAGCGAACTGTTGCAGACGCGCACACAAACACAATTAATTCAGGTAATTAAGCCCTATTACAGCCATACGTGACCAACATTACAATTACAGCTCAATACAGCCCATTCCCAACCATACAGTACAGTATACTCACATAGATTTAGCAAAGCGTATACTCAGTGCTACAAAAAAGTGTTTTCCTTTTCATAAAATCTTTTTTTATACTTATATGACATATAAATAATTTTTTCTTTTTTTCCCTTAACTGTACTGTAGTCTCGAGTATTGCTTACAATTACCTCAAATGCAAATACTTCTCCATTTTTGCCCTTCTTTTCTGTCATACAATCTTTTAGATGTATTCAAAATATTCTTGAATTTTATTCTTCTTCTTCTCTTATCATTTCTCTTCTCTCGCATTACCACTACTTTGAAGCAAATTCTTATTGATATTCAATTTTCTTTTGCATTCAATTCATTCATTTTTATATAATTTAAATGTATTTTACCTTAACTTTTGTGTTGAACCTAAAGTTTTACACCAAAAAACCGTTATAGCGATCGCCCCCATATGTCCCACATATACTGTATAAGTATACGCACTGTTATTATTGCTTAGCAAACATTGTCCCCTCGCTATCGCATCTGAACTGCACCTCTCTAATGCTGACCATCCCAGGAAGTGGAGGAATTGGGCTCAAAAAATTGTGCCTAACTTTTCTTCAATTGTCTGTCTCTCTCAGTCTCAGGAGTTTTCATGTGTAGAGAAAATGTTGAGAAAAGTCCGAATTGACTAACATTGGGATACTTGCTGTGTATGTATGCATTGCACCAACGATGAGACAACAGAGAGCCAGAGAGCCCGAGCGAGAGAGAGAGAGAGAGAGAGAGAGAGAGAGAGAGAGAGAGAGAGAGCAAAGTGAACTGTACGGGCCGTCACCCTCGACTCGCCCTTCTATTGTGAGATTACCTTAGAATCCTGTGTCAAGAATCTCGACTGCAATGCAATACCAATTTTTTAAGCGAATGCAAAGCCATTTTGACAACGAGTGTGCAGTGCGTCCGGTCTCGCCTCGTCTCTCACTGCATGACCTGACCATCTGCCACACTATCCAACGTTATCCAACAGATCCTAACATTTTATACCATTAATAGTTGAATAAAAAATATAAAATAAAATTATATAATATATCAGACGATTAGTGGCTCTGAAAACGACTGAAAAATGAATTATAAGTCAACTCCAGATCTGTTGACTGCGTTTACAGAAACAAAATGCTCTTTATATAAGTTATTGTAGAGAACTATTGGAACGACTTATAAATAGAAGAGGTATTGAATGGCCGAACCAATAGAGATGAATAGGAGACAAGATTTATTAGGTGTTAAATGTCGGCTCAACACTTTGGTGTAAGGCGACCTGCCTGGTCGAGTGGCTCGACCTCCTCTCCTCTTCACCCACACAATGGGCACCTTTAGACTCGGACCACAACCTTAACAAAAGGCTGAAATGTCAATACATGAGAGCACTAGAATAGAGCACTATTGCCACTATTGCCACCCACTACTACCCAACACAAGAGTACAGTACAGTTCAGTTCAGTTCAGTACAGTTGAGTGCATTGCGATCAATACATTGTAGACTTAACTCCAAATACGACATTATTTGGTGCAAAATGACTCCACTATTTGTAGGCCAGGATTTATGGCCTCAACAAACGATTGAGCGCTACCTAAACAGATAGTAAAGTGACCGTAGAATAAGTTTATAGACTTCTAATGCTATCGATTGTATGCAAACGACTAAATGCTTGTTAGGCTTCAATGTTAGATATCGTACACAACTTATTGAATGCATACCCAGAATAAGTTTATATATATTTTATGTCACAATGTGTTAGTTCGATGGCTTCTCCGCATGAATTGCACACCATTTGAATTGTGTGCCATTTTCTCATATCTTGGCTGTAAAGATGCAGCCAAAGAGCCATCAGAGCCATCGAGGGCTGCACTCCTCCCCAGGTTTCATTGTCGCGTGACAAGATGTCATTTCCGATTAAAACCATATCCAACAACACGCGCCACAACCTCTATCTTCTCTGCTTCTCTCGTTCTCCCCTTCTTTTCACTCATTCACTGGCACTGGTAGTGTGTATATACACTTAAGGCCTGCAGGGGTTTTAAAATGTGCAAAAAACCATTTATTGATTTTTATGTGAAATAATGTTTAGAAAAAAGTTTTTCCCATAAGTAATGGTGAATAAGAAATGGACACACATTTACACACATACACAGCACACACACACTGATAGAACAGGAATATATACTTTTTATTTATGCATAATGATTGATACGATACCGTTTCTGTGTATGTGTGTCTCCCTGTCCAATATTATGGATTTTTTCTATTTTTATATATTTGTAAAAAAGCAAAAGAAATTTTTTTTCTACAACTGCTCTACAACTTCACCGCAATAGTAGTGAATAGAGTGAGTGAAAAAAGTTTTGGTTTTTAGGTTAGGATTTTGATTAAGTTTTATTTCGGCGATGGCTTTGGATTTTTCAATAGTTGTGTTGTTTTAGATTTATATTGAATTTGTTGGCGAATAAAAAAATTTTCTCTACAAAAAACCGACTCTTAAACCGGGAGATAGACATACATAGGAAAGGGAAGGGAAGGCGAGTACGAGCAATGATTGCAGGAGGTCCTGACAAAGATGGATGGTTGCTCGATGATGACCGCTCGCTCACTGCCAGCGCTTTAATTTCCTCTTAGACTCTACTCTCTTCTGTACCAAAAACTCCTGTGCGCGCTCTCTCTCTCTCTCTCTCTCTCTCTCTCTCTCTCTCTCTCTCTCTCTCTCTCTCTCTCGTCTCTCTCTGCCTCTGATTTGCATATATCGAACAAAAGTCCTTCTCTTCTCCTATGCCTTCGCTGTCTGTCTCCTCTCCTGACTCAGGCATCAGCTCAGCTCAGCTGCTATATTGTCACACAATCGCTATTAAAAAGTATTATTTTCTTCTCTTTTAAATTCTCTGTCAGTTTCCGTAAATAATTTTTTTCCAAAATACAATCAGTTAATTGACTTGAATTCAATCGATTATATTGTCATTCAATTAGTCTCTAATACCAAATGATTTCACGATTTCCTTGTTTTCCAATAAAAGAGACAATAATTGGGATTTTTAACAGACATTAAGTTTCAGATAACTCAGAGCTAATAAGAAATGATTTTTGATTAGATTTTGATTGGATTTAACTTTAATCCCCTTTCGGTCCATTAGAGCCCATCAGTCAGATGTGCTGCACCTGTAAGCAAGTGTTCAGCTCTTCGTGGCTCCTCATACAACACGCTCAGAACAGTCACGGCCTCAAGATCTACATCGATGTGTTCAATAGTGAGCCATCGATATTACCTCCCATTGATGGACACCATTCGCATTCGCACTCCCTGAGCCACAAACACACCCACAGCCACGGGTCCAGTGGTGGCCACACATCGAGTCATTCGATCGGAAACAATGCGATAACGCCTTCACATCACTCAGCGCTACAACTCTTGCGAATGCCATTAAGTGAACGTCAATTCCCGGTCCAGTCCTTCATAGCGGCCGCAGCCGTCGCCGCCGCCAGTCGTAGTGGTGGGACCGGCACTAGTCATTCAGATATCTTCGGCGCCTCTAATGTCTCGTCGACTCTCAATCATTCTGTGAGTGGAATGTTCTCCGAAGCACACAATCTGTTCGGGAACAGTGCGCCCCCGGACTCGACCTCAACAGTCAAGAGCTCTTCGGGCGCATCAGTTCGACACCAAAGCAATACCGGTCTGGCATTACCTCCGCCGGCGTCGCTCTCATTCGACACGCATTTAGACTTTTATTCCCAACGACTGCGTCAGTTGGCCGGAGCCACCAGTCCGGCCGCTGCCGGCACCAACTCGTCGTCGCCAGGCGGGCGAAAGCTGACGCCTCCGGCATACCTACAAATGGCCGCCTCTTCTAACACAAGAACATCGCCGACAGTATCGCTAACGACATCAACAGCTGCTCTGTCTGACCGGTCGGCCACTCCTACGGCAACACTACAGCCCTCGAGTCCTAAATCAAAGTCCTGTGAATTCTGTGGAAAGTCTTTTCGATTCATGTCTAACCTGATAGTCCACCGCCGGTCCCATACGGGAGAGAAGCCCTTCAAATGTCATATCTGTAACCACGCGTGCACTCAGGCATCCAAACTGAAGAGACACATGAAAACACATTTAAGGGAACGGAATAATGTGACCAATACTGCCATTACTAACAACTCAAGCATTAATTGTTCGGAAAACACCACCGATTCGGGCAATTCGGCGCCGGATTCGTCGACACCTACTAAACACAATTCAATGGTTCCGACGACTACGACAACAAACGGCGGAGACATTGATCTCTTGGAAGACGAAGAAGACATCGATGACGACGACGACATTGAAGATGAAGACGAAGAGGTGGACGACGAGGGGTTGGGCGAAGACGGCGACAATGGGGACAATTCGCGCGCCTCTAGTGTTGAAATGGTTGCCGAAGACTTGTCCCGAACGACCGGAACTACAAACGGGAAAGAGGTGTCCGTAAGCAATAACGGGGCTCTCGTGCCCTCCCGTACCTCCAGTGCAATGCAATCGCTTTTGGGAGAAGTGATGGAAAAGATTGGGTTAACAGACATTCAACAGTACAGCGAAGCCTACAAACAGGCGCTCGAAGAGAGTGTCAAATCTGTGGTCGGCTCCGGCGGCAGCTCAGGTGGATCCGTCAAGCAAGAACGACCCTCGTCCTCCTCGAGTCACTTGTCTTCAGCCGAGCACAATCACAACACCAGTGGAATGCATATAAACAACATACTGAAGCACTCGAGCCACCCGTCCCACCACTCGTCCCACCTCTCGTCCCACCACTCGCCACATCACTCGCACCACTCTTCACACCACTCATCGCATTCGGCTCTCAGTCCACACACCGGTAACCAGAGTTTCAACGAACTGGTGGCCGGAATTGGGAGTTCAGTGACGTCTGGCGGCAATGCAGTGGTCAGTCCGGCCAGTAGTCTACTGAGCAGTGCCTTCGATCATCACAACCCATTTGATCCGAAACGTCTGAAACTGGACTTCAGTGCGTCGTCCGATCAAAGAGACTCTCTCTATGCGGGTCTTTGGTTGCCATCGGTGGCCAACCCCTTCACCGCCTCTTTTGCTCATCACTTATCGGCTGCATCTGATTCAGCGGCGGCCGAAATGGTCCGCAACAAAGTAGCGGACAGTGCCTTCTGTAAGAACTCGTCGTCTATATCGTCGAGTGGGAGTCCACGACCGGGACCTTCGAGTTCCTGCCGTAACCTCCATACGCCCCCATCGCAGGCCATTCATAGCAATAGCAACAACACTTCTCCGACGGCTAGCAGTGGACGGACGGCCAGTACACCGCCGAGTGGTGAGCACCGGCGCAAAGAGCATCACCACAGGAGTCGGAACGACACGTGTGAGTATTGCGGAAAAGTTTTCAAAAACTGTTCAAACCTTACGGTTCACCGGCGGTCACATACCGGCGAAAAGCCGTACAAATGTGAACTGTGTTCGTATGCCTGCGCCCAGAGCTCAAAACTGACCCGACATATGAAAACTCACGGAAGACTTGGCAAAGATGTCTACAAATGCCGGTTCTGTGAAATGCCTTTTTCTGTTCCGAGCACTTTAGAGAAGCACATGAGGAAGTGTGTAGTCAACCAGAACAGTGGACAAGGGCTGTCTGCCGGTGCCAACAGTGACCTGGCTCTGATGGCCTTGCATCACACACTGTCCAACACCAGCACCTGTACCGGTGATGATAAAGACTCGGACTCGTAGTGTTTGAATCCTATATTTGAATAACTAATTAAACAAAAAATTTTTATTCACTCAAAACATTTGATATTAAGATAAGAGAACACAAAAAGACTAATAATTATTTGAAAAACTGATTATTAATTAGTTTTGTTTTGTTAGTGAGTTTGATGTCGATTGTTATTTAGGCATTATTTTCCAATTGACCACATTCTCTCTCTCACTCAACTCCCCTTCCCTTCCCTTCCCTTCCGATTAGTACGAATACAAATAATATGAAATCATTTTTTTGCTGCAAATCTGCTGAAACACCCGATTCTGTGAGACTTATAATGTGGTTAATAAGAAAAGAGTATTTTTTTTGTTCTTTTAATTATCATTTAATATAATAATTATTTATTTAAGAGCAGAGACAAAGAATTTCACAAAATTGTACAAAAAAATTAATATAAGTATAATTAAGTATAAGAAGTGACGCCATTATAATCTGGTCGATAATTAGTTTTAAAAGAGAGTAAAAATTTTCGATTAATAGGTTAACTGTTAATACAAAAGCGAAAAAATTTAGTAAAAATATTAATATTTGGCTCAAAAAAAATATCGAATCCATACATATAATGATTAGAAAAGTTTTTTTATATAGAAATTATCCATTTTTAAGACTAAATGCCAAAGAGATATCACATATTAATTATATGCAAATTGTGAAGAAAAACAAATTAAGATTTGAGATAAACATAACAAATAATTATGATATTTAAGAGAAATAATTATCAATATATCGGTTACATCATAGGGACAAACAAGGAGTGGTTTGATCCCGCTTATACCGCGGCCTTTCAATTTATTTATTAAACAAATTGAACTAGAGTATACTCTAATTGGGAGAATCAGGAGGCACTACATCAGAACTATACCATAATTTGAACCAATGTGTGATCAATAAGAAAAAATAATTATATGATTAATAATTGCAATAAAGTGCCTAAACTTATATAAGAATTAAAGAAATTTTTAACGAAAAATAATAAAATTATTTAATTATAAGTAAGAATTGATAAATAAATAATGTGTCCCTAAGAATACTAACTTGATACAAAGTATCACTCAATTTATCGGAACCGAATAAATAAATAAAAATTAAGATAATTAATTAAATGAAACCTTTTGTCTCTGCTTTCTTAACTAAACATTTTTTTTGGAACAAATCAATAATTTATCTCTAAATCTCTTTAACTCTTTTTTTGTGCACTTTGTTTAATATATTTGTAGAGCTATTGTAATGTAAATGTAATGAAACAAAAAATACTATTATTATTATTATTAGTTGTTTTATATGATTATTATTATTATTATTATTAATGAATAATTAGGTCTAAATTTAAATGTAAAGAAATGATTGGTTGCCTTATATAATATTATACGACAACATATTTGAGTGTAAAGGAGAGACACTTTTTTTTACTCGATTAGTACAAAAAAAATAACTAAACAATAATTGAAAACAAGAGACAAAAACTTCTTCTTTTTCTTCTTCTCTTTTTATCCGAATATAACATAACAACAACAGAGAGAAAGTGAGGCCAACATTGAAACCCCAGTGGTATTTGCATTGCTGTTAATTAATAAGAATTTAACACAAATTAGTATTTGCATGAATTCATCTTTTATTATGTAATAACACGTTAAACGGTTTTAATTGATGAGTCAACTCATTGTGTTTTTAAATGTAATTTTTCTCATTATTTAAAAAATATAACTTTTATTCTGTTTTTTCTTCTCATTCTCTCTTTGCTTATCGTTTTTAGACTATATTTTATGACAGAATACATATTCCGCTTATTTATAGATTTTTAATATAAAAGTCGAAAGATTTTTGAAATTTAATAAAAAAAATTGTTTTTCACAAAACATGTTTAGATAATAAACTAAATAAAAAAAATAACCGAAAAATACAGGGTTTTCCTCAACTAAATGATAAATTAAATTCGTAACAAATCTCTTATATGTAGTCTAAGGACAAAAAAGGTTTCTAAAAATTTTCGTCTAAATTGAAAGCGAATTAAATATTTATTACTTTTGTTCAAAATAAGTAACAAAAATAAATAATTTTCCAACACTTTAATCCTTTGGAAGCTATAAAAAGTGACTCAAAGAATAAGAATACAGAATATAATGAATATAATAGGAAATTAAATTATAATAAGAATGAAAATAAAGAGAGAATTCTTTACTAACACTGAACTTGATTTGTGAGAAAGCGTTAACGAAAATAAAAAATCATTTGATGAAAAGTTTTATTTTTTGCTTTTGTTTTTATTTTTCTCGTATAGAAAATGTTCATAAGTTTCAGTGTTCAACGAGTGTTATATAAAATAGATTTTCAAAACTTTTCTTTTCTTTCGTTTAATTTTTTTTTCTTGTTTTCATTTTTATTTAGAGTTTGATTACATATACAGAAGAAACAAAACAAAAAGTTGACAACAATTTACATAAATTTTGTTTAATAGCTGAACACAAGAACACATTGTGAGACAAAAGAGTAAGGCTTTTGACAAAAGAGAAAGTTAACTGTTCTTCCCATTTAGTGATATAAGAATAACACAGAATCATATACACGACGAGAGTATATAATGAAATAATATTAATATTAATAAACAGATAAATGAATAATAAAAACGCTGTGAATAACACCAAACAAACAGAAAAAAAATGATTTACATATTAAATGATAATAAGTTTTTAATTACAGTATATCTGAATTAAGAATCATATTTGTGTCCCCTATAAGAGTAAATAATATTATATTGACTATAAATATAACTGACCGGTGAGACCATATATATAAATAAAAATCAATTTTTTAATTATATATATATTTATAAAACGCTTTCATCTCTTCTTTTGATTTATATCTAACTTTTTTTTGCACCGAAGATGAAGAGTGAAAAAGATTTAGAACTGAAACTAAAAATATTATTATTTGTATTGTTTTTATTTATCATAAATTTTTTTCCTCACATTTTATTTTTCTTCTCAAATCTCTCTTTTAGTTGGTTTTTAATAATATTATTATTATTGGATAAAAAAATTATAAATAAAAGAATAATTTTATTATTACACTAAACGAAAAGTTTTATTTTATTTATATATATAAAAATTTATTCAATAGTTTTTGGCTTCAGATTTGGCCAAAACTATGGGATAACAAGATTTTTATTCCAAAATTCAATTCAAAAGACATGAACTTCTTTTTATCGCTCTTTTAGACTATTTGTCAGAATATTTATTATACATTCAATTCGGTTGAAAACTCGATAAAAAATATTACTTTATATATAGTTTGTTACAAAATATTTGGGAATAAATGCAATATAAATGGCAAACATTGAGATCAAAATTCTGGTACTTTTTTCAAAGCTTTTTGTAGTGGAATTGAATATTGAGTTTATATTCAGAATAAATGATTGATTTAAATAAAAAATTAAGATATGATGATATTATTATTAGGATATAGATTAGTTTTAAGCGTTTTTATTTTCATTATTCAAGTTTATTGTCTATCGATTAGTTTCGCTACCATTTTATTTACAAGACTTATAACTCTAATGATCACAACTACGGCTATAATAAAAAGTGAGTTAATATAAGCCAAACATTTGAGGTTAGAATAAATATTTTATATAAGTATTAAAAAACAATTTTTATGTTATGTTAACTTCAAAACAATATTTATCGCATAAAAGATGAATTCATATGTTATTTGCTTCAAAATTAAGGTTTTTTAAAATGAATTTTTGATTCAAACCATCGATTATTCTTTCTCTTTGTTGTCCGAAATCGATGGTCTCATTGTTAGGCAATTCTGATCATTCGACTGATCAATAATCATATTTCTATGTAATAATATTCGGGCACTTGTATCCGGCTCATTCAAAGGTATCCCTAACGGTTTCCATCACCTGCTTAGATTTGAACCCAAGGTTATTATGCAGTTCGGAAGCATTGACCTTATAATGTCAGTCCAATGCGGCACTGATAGGTCAAGTATCAGTTAGGCTAAGGCTATACGCAGTATAAATTAGTGTTGACTCTACTTATTATAGCAGTCAGTCCTGAGGCCTGTGCTTCTAAGCATGCAATTGTCCGGGGTTAGAACCAACGACTGTCAATATTGTTTATTGAAATGTTATTTTAAGCCAAATCTTCTAATTAGGATACCTTGGGTATCATTTTGAATGTGAACTGGACGTTAAATGGTGCTGATATAACCTGACCTGATCAATTTAAGGATTTTGAGTGGTCTTCCAAATGGTTAGTAATACTGTAGAACTTAAAATCAGATTTATATGAATTGGTGTTCCACTGAATGTGTATTCGTTAGCCTATGAATCATACCTTATGTAGTCTTTACTGTTAAGTCAACCCAAAGTCACAGAATATTAATATTTGGGTTAATCAGTATTAATATTTAAAATTTAGACATTCAGATGTATTTTATATTCTGTCGACTGTCGCCAAACTAAGGGAGTTGTAGTTGGAGTGGACTTTAGCATAATTTAACGAGTGCTCGATTTTTCAAATTACCCGAATCACTTTCTAAATAAGAGGATCATTGTTTGTTGCCGGTCACAAAAATTATCTAGCAAAAGCTATTTTGAATCGCTTTGGAACCTTGCTTATACTGATCGATGAATATCTTACGATAAAAGTCAATAATAAACCAGTTCATTTGTTGACATATAAATTATAATCAATTGATTTGTCAGATATTTTCACACAAAGAATTCACATTTACTGTATATAACAAATCTTATTCTCATTTTTATAATGCAATTCAATTTGAAATTAAATAATGTTTTGTATAGTTCTATGAATTTAATACATTATTTCAATATTATATAACATTAATATTTTTTACTGAAAAGCACTCCATTAGATGACCTTTTGTTATATATGGGTTGTCAGAGGAAAAAAGAGGTTCGGAAGAACCAGAACCAAAAACCTTATGGTTTAACTCATTCGCTATCATATTCTCTGTTCTCTGTTTTCTTTTAAATATGAGATAAGAGACTATCGACTCATGATTTTTATGAGTCGTAACTTATTTTATTGCATATTCAGCTAAACTCGCATTTATTTATTATTATTTATTATTTGATTTGATTTTCATATTCTATATTACATATGAAAAAAATTATATATACTTTTGAATTATGAGACGAAAAAAATTGAATTCTGAAAAATGTACTTTCATTTGATCTATTTGTTGGGCAAACGTATGCTTTCTGATTGATATTGAATTTTGGAGTTTGTTTTTGGGTACGACTTATACGCGAGTTATGAATCGGTTATTCCGAAAGAATTTATATATATTTCTAAAATAAGAGTTGAGCCGATTGTAGTGTTTGCACGATATTGACATTCAGTATAACATTTAATTGGATTTGATTCAGTGAACCGTCATGTGAATCATGTGAAATATTTGCCTGTGATTCGCGTGTGAGCCCAATGTGAGCCCAATGTGAGTGCAATGTGAGCCGAATGCGAACCCAATGCGAGCGCAACTTCAGTCTCAATCTATCGATGCATCCAAACAAGAAGTATATATTTCTTATAGATTTTTTGTTATGTATGTGCCGTGCAATTCAGTGCGCACACCCATAATTCACCGGCTCACACACAGTGAAGAGCACCGGCAGAGTATCATAGCTGGAGCGCATACAGTGCTTTCCCCTTTCTCCTTTTTGCATACTAACTAATTGTATGAATACAACTACTATTCTATCAGTTTCTCTCTTCTATTCTATTCCTCACTCTTCCCCCTCTCCTCTCCTCTCCTCTCTCCAACTCACTCACACATATTCTGTAGAGCACAGAGATGTCTGAGCATTACCCCCATCGCCATCACATACAAGCCTTCGTGCGTTTTGTGCTGAACTCGCTCTCAACTGCAAGCCTTTGATAAGACGACTTTAGGCTTCCCTCGAGTATTGCCTGACTTAAAACAAACACACTTTTTGCATACGAAAAAAGTTTTTCTTTACTCTAAAACCTGAAGAACTTTTTTTTTTGTTATAAAGTATTATATGATTGTAGAGATGCGCTCACATATCGGCCAAACATTATTCTCTTTATATTTTTGCATATATTTTCGACAAACCCTATAATAGAAAAAATATATAAAAAATAGAAAAATAGATTTTGAGTCCAAAACGAATAATATGTGTTGAACTCAATGTGTGCTTCACTTGTGTTCTCATTCGGATTAAACAGTTTTCTCTTTTTTCTTCTGTTTCTGTGTTTTCTCTCTGCAGTCAATTCATTCGTTCATTTATGGGATGTCTATAAATAGCAGTCATTGAAGACTAGAAAATCATTTCTGTTTTAGTCAACGGAAATGAAATGAAAGCGTTTATGAAATGGAAAAAAAATTTGAGAGAAAAAGGTTCGCGTGAACTCATATTCACAGTCTAGTCAGTTAATACCTTTCCCTTACAGAGAGAGGAGTTTATGTAATTCGTTATACATTTTTTTCAAATAGTAATTACAATTTTTTTTAGTCAGACTTTTTAATAAATAGGTGGAACACAAAGACGTCAAAAGCTTATGAATGATTCAGTGAAAAATTGTCGCATCAATTGTGGAGAACTTTTTTTTGAATATTATTGATTAACTATTAGACTCTATTATAATTTGATCGCAGAATTAACTGAATTAAAATGTGATTTATATCAGGTAATGACGGTTTGCATTCTTGTAAATCAGTTTGAATTAAAATATAAATATTCATCGATTTCTTTGTGTTATAATAATAATAATAATTTGTGTATAGAATAAAATTAATGTTTTTTCATTTGTCTTCTCTTTTTTTTGTAGTGAATTATATACACAATCGTTGGAGAAAAAAAATATTGAGTGAAATGAAATTGAAATCCTATCTGACTGTGTGTATATTGCACTGCAATCTCCTATTGCTCTGCACTGTTATGATTGAAGTCATTGGCAATTTCGAGTCGTTCAGGAAATTGAAGAACGTTTGGTTCACCTCTAATATCAGACCAATGCTACCAATGCTACCAATGCTTGCTTTTAATATATAAATATATTTTTTATATTCAGCTTTAAATGGATAACAACTTTGTGCGAAAACGTATATTAGGATTAGGTCTCTCTGTTTGCATAATTTCTTGTTAGACGGGGTAAAAGTGAGCCGAAGGCGATTTTGTAATATTATAACTCATAGTCATATGCAGTGTATGTTTAGAGCGTATATGGGTTTTAAAGTCTCTACAAATTCGCAAAATGTTTGAATGAAATGTCCGAATGTTTAGATTAAGGGGTTTTCGGCTCGACTTGAATCAAATGAAGCACAAACTGAAGCCTAACTCAAAGGGGGAGAACTCGAACCGAACTCCACTTTTTTGTTTTGAGCGACAAGGGATCCGGAGGGAAATTAGAGTTAAAGGGAGGGAGGGTGGCACAGCCAGTCAATATGGCTGTGAGAAAAATGATAGATACCGGAAAGGGGTAGTGCACTGGTAGTGCACTGGTTGTGATCATTAGAAAAAAGTAGTGCAAAGACTGCAAAGACTGCAAACTCTAAACTGAATTAAATATTTGAGGCACTGATAAGAGTTGGCTTCCCTCCAGACCCTAAAGACTGTTTCAGTGCTATGTTTAGCTGATGGGAGAGCTGGAGAGCATCATTCAGTGATGTGGATCATTATGTAAATTTAGTGTCTTAAGGAATCAGTGGCACAGCAACAGAGAACATAGTATAGACATAAAGGAACATGTGCATATTATGTGTTATGTCCTTCGCTGCTGAGGAACGGATCAAATGGATGCTGTGCTCAACCTTTTTTGGCACAAACTCTTGCAATAAACCATTAGTCCATATGCCTGTGCTGTGGCTCATCGTACGGCTCCTTATGCCTCATATGCCTCTCATCTCATGTAAATTTAATTCACTTCCCCTTTAATTCTTTCATTTATTTTCCCTTTTTTTTATATAAAAGTGTTTTTGTGGCCAACACTATTGCAATGCAGTGAAGTACTGGAGTACTAGTGCTCTGCAGTGCACTGGAAGCTCGCGCGAGCACTGCTGAATCCCTTCCCACTCGTGCACTCATTTTTAATCGAGATAAACCATCAGTCATTTGCCGGGCGGACAGGCGGACAACTTTTCCAATTCTCTCCCATCTATTCATACGAACGCTGGACTGCAGTTGAAAAGAAAGAAATGGTTTTCGAGTCAAAAGTTTTTTACAATTTTGCTTCACTTCTCCGTTCGTTTCGTTCGATTCTCTCGAAAACTCAATTCTTTCCCCTTTTCCTGAATTTTCAACTCTAAAAAATCATTTTTGTATCTTTGCATTGCTTTCAATTTAGTTCTCTCTCCCGTTCCTACTATTCGTATTGTGCTTTTGATCCCCTTTTGGTCCAATGAATCCCTATTGGTATACATGAGTGAACATTGAGAAGCGCTGGCAGTGAACGACTGTTTCAGAGATAGATCGAAAAAATTGGAAAAAAAGAAAAGTTGATTCAGTTCTTAGATTTTTTTCTTCTTTTGTCCTTTCCTTTCCTTTTTCGATAGGCTGAAGGGCGAGCATGCGTTTGCACTGAACCAATGACATTCCAAACTGACCAGTGCGCGCATGAATAGGGCTGTATTGCTGTATTGGTGGCGAACTTATTCGCATAACACAACTGATGCCATTGGAAATGAAAGAGTCTTTCCATTTGAAATGCTTGCTATATATCTGTCTGAGCCATACATACAATAAAAAAAGAGAAAATCTTTAAAAAACTTAAGCCAGTATTGAAACAGATATATAGCAAACGCCTGCAAACGCCATATCAGTGATGCCGCTAAGGATTTCTTAATAGAAATTCAGAGACGAGTTAACTCTATTGGAAGGCTTTTACATAAAACACATGAAACGAAACTTTTAATGAAAAAAAGTATTGATTCGAGCGAACAGACCGGCGATCAAAGCCTGTAGAGCTTCACTGCTAATCACGTGTTTCAGTCACTGCTCATCCTCTACTGTCTCACTGTTTTTGATTAAAGGATTTAAACGCAAAGGAATGGGGGTATAAAATGCTGATGCACTTTACCATTCAGTGCCTGTGCTCTGCTATTGAGTCCGAGAAGAATAGAAAAAATAGAAATCCAGTCGAAGCCAAATTGGATCAGTTCTTGCATAAAGCGGAATACGACTCAACACAAACCCTTCTCTTTTTATATATATTCCCCTCTATTCTCATCTCTCATACACTCTACTCATACTGTAGTTGCTCTCTCTCTCTCTCTCTCTCTCTCTCTCTCTCTCTCTCTCTCCGCATCTCTTTCTCTCTGATCCACTGCATCCTCTCCTTCCTACCCGTCCTCTCCTTTAGTTCATCACATTTTACTAAATATCGATTTGTAATCACAATTTTTTAGTCACTACTGTAGTAGAGGACAAATACTTCATCACAGCTCACAGGCACACACAGGCAGAACAGAGAAGAGCGCAGAAGAGCACAGCTATCGCATAGCACAACATCAGCACAACCAGCACAAGCATCACAACCCCTATCCCTTGCTTCCATAGAAAAACACGCAGAATATCTTCGACGCAGTGCACAACTACTAGATGTAATTTCCCCGGGGATTGGACTCAACTATATAGCAGTGAAATTAAAGTTAAAAAACAAATAAACTCAACAATAATATGAACGCAATCTAATGCTATCGAAAAAATAAATTCTTTGAGCGATATTTTCTTCTTGAAAAATAACACTTTTATATCGAGAAACACAAAAGGAATATACAGTACATCAGAATCTGAGCAAAACTTTTGTCACACTTCAACACTTTAACTCATTCTCTCAATGATTCCTATTTTCCCAAAAACTTTTTTTTCGATTCCCGCGAGCCTTAGGTTACGATAGTATTTAAAAAACACATTTTTGCTTCAAAATATTCGGCATCTTTTCTCTGAGTTGAGCCTCGAGTAGAAATAATTAGAGAATTTTTTACTCCATTCCTCTCTCTCTCTCTCTCTCTATCTCTCTCTCTCCCTGTCTCTCTCTCTCTCTCTCTCTCTCTCTCTCTCTCTCTCTCTCTCTCTCCTCTCCCCTCTCTCTCTCTCCACTATATTTAGCGCAAAGCATACATTTGTGACATAACGTAAGTATTGATTATTTTTTTCTATCTTTGCATTAAAAATGAATTATTCGTTCGTCAATATAATAGCAGAGCTTTGTTAGTATAATATGTCGTATATCTAAATAGTGTTGATATGATATGCATTCTGTTTGACATAAATTCTTTATGTTTATAAAATTCTCTCTTTTCAATGTTTCATTATATAATTGGTTTAAATATTCAGACAATTTCTGCAATTTTTAATTGATTTTTAAATGCATTTCATTATAAAAATGAATTATAATTTAGTGTTAAATAATTTATTAAATTGCCGATCAATTAGTTTTTTATTGCTATTATAATTGTTTGATTGTATAGAATATGATTATAAAAGCTTATAAATTAAAATGTCATTGATGAATATCATTAATTTTACTCAATGTGTGATGAATTCAATTCAAACATTTAATGAATGTTTGATTATTTTCAAGCGTTGCTAAACTTTATTTGACTATAAGAGAGAGAAAAACTTAATTATCTCTCTAAACATCATTTATTAGTAAAGTGTTGAATATTTGTTCAATTAATAAAGAGTTTCAGATTTTCTTTTTCAATCTTGAATTTTATAGATAATACCAATAATAATAATAATAATTTTTTTCCTTTTTTTCAACTTGTTTTATGACATGATCTCTGAAAATAAACTAATTTATTGTTCAATCCATTTATATATTATAGCGATTGAAAAGAAATGAATACAAATAAAAGTGTTTACGAAAAAGGCATTAAATTATTTATGGATTGTTTGCATCAAAAAAGAGAAAGAGAAGAAAAAATCTACAAAACTATCAATTTTTATATATCTATTCATTATTGGCTAATATATCACATAAAGTAAAGCAAAAATAAAAATATATTTATCCGCTTTTTATTTTTATTAGCGATACAAATGTCAAAGTTATTGACCGTTTATTTCTCGTTCATTGATTTTGTAAATGAAATTCACTCCAAATATAACGTATAATAATTTTGATGCGGAAATGACACTACACTGCACTACATATAAACGAGTCTTTTTCCATAAACTATCATAAATATAGTGTATCTCTAGAACACAATTGCAATCCAAGAAATTGAAAAAACGAGAAGAGAGAATGAAATTTTTGTTTGAGTACAAACTTTTTTAAAGTGATGAGCATATTGTTCAGCCGCCGAATCTATTGCTTAGTGTATATATAATATCCTTAATATAGTGACTGTTGTTTTCTCGTGGGTTTTCTCGTGAGTAATGACGCGTAACGTTTGGGCCAACGTTTTTGGTTTAGATTCAATGTATTGCCAACACTATTGAAGAGTGATTTTCCCTTCAATAGTAAAAAAGTTCTGCTTTCCAGCTATGAATATATGCCTGAAAGCAATACAATACATATCATGAATATTGGTCTCTATTTTTCTTTCTGTGAGGCCTATGCTTATGCGTGTGCACTAGTATGTTGCCTTGTTTTATTACATTTTAGTTGCATCCTATCCCTACCCTATCCCTCTCTATCCACTAGACTTATCCGACACCCTTTTTTACAACATCAGAGGATGACATTTAATCAATATTTAAAACTCTCTGTCATATCTCACTCTCTAGTCTTCGTGTGTTTCAGATCTCGCTATGAATACAAACGCATCGAAACGCATATTTTTTTTGTTCATAAGAAGAGGCGTAAAAATATTTGAACAAAAAAAATAATTGAAGACATATTTAATTTTTTCCACTGACTGTTATAATCATGAATTTTATCACTTAATAAAAGATTTTATGCACAAAAAAATTGTCTCATAATATGTCTGAATGTCTCTTCAGTTTATAATTAGTTAGTCTGTGATGAATGTTTGCGAAGATAAGGGAAATTGAAAATTAATATTTCAAATATTACTTATATTTTCCTTATTCTAATTGAAGTCGATTAAGAGAAACGATTACTAATAACTTGAATTCATAATAAGCAGAAGAATACATGAGAAATAAGTTTATAATTAATGATCTTTTCTTTATTTAACAAAATAAGAATTCAAAAGTGTTTATTAGAGAAAAGGAGAGGGAATGGGAGAGGGAATGGGAGAGGGACTGGGTGAGAGAGAGAGAGAGAGAGAGAGAGAGAGAGAGAGAGAGAGAGAGAGAGAGAGAGTATTGGAAAGAAAGCGAAAACTCTTTTGTATTGAATAATAAAAAGTTGGGTAAAAAACACTATCAATAAAATCTGATCAGCAGTTCATTGTTGTTACGCCACTGCCTGTGATTTGAAATATACTTTTTTGGAAATATATTAAAACGTCATAACGTCAGCTCCAATACTGCAATATGAAAATGAATGCACTTTTCTGGCGACTCAAAACTTTTTATGAAAATTAATGAATAGAAAAAATAAGAATTTTCATGAAATATATTAGAATATTGGATACGTTGGATACGTGTACTGTTTGGCAACAAAATATTGTTTTCTCTCACTCTCTATACTCACTCTCTGACTCTTATCCTTCTCTCAGCGAAACTTTATATTGAAATGTGTTATACACTTCATATATATATTTTTACATTTTTTATATTTTAAATGCAAAAAAATATAAGTGAAATAAAAACGCATTATAATGTAGGCTATGGTAGAGTACTGTAGGGTTGGTATGCTTTCATAATAACATCTTATCAAACATGTACTCTATGTATGCCATGAATACGCTATTGTGACAACACATTCTGCACTGATATACTACCAATGCCACTGATGATTAGGAACCGGAGTAAGACTTCGGTGCAAAAAAGTGAGAGTAAATGAAATAATAATTTGTTTATAATTTTAATGAATCCCTTAATATCTTTTCATTTATGATCAATACTTCATAATATTCATTACATCTTTGAATTGAGTATGAATTGAAGGTAAAATATGTGTTCATTAATGACTGAGTCTATGTGAGTCAGTTTTACATTTTCTAAGCAAATGTAAATCTCTTTATATTTGCATTAATATTTGGATCAAAAATTAAGAACGAATTATTGCAACTATTATTGTGAGTGACATTCACTGTTAAGCTCAGCTATCGAATAGAGTGGAAAGTACAGTATGGGTGCCCTTCGTAGTGATGATCAATACGGTTCAGTTTAGCGAATTACTCCCTTTCACCTGACAATCTAACAGAGCTCAAAAGCATTAACTATTTTTGAGTATTTCATTATTTGGTGCAAAACTTTTTTTTTCTGTCTGTTTGCCAATAATAGAGCGTAGAGTGCAGTGCACTTACACCAAAAGTATTGCATTGTATTGTGAGAAAGTGGACATTTGCTGTGTTAGCTATCATTATAAAAGCTCAAAAATATTTCAGTTCTTTCGATGAGAACTTTTCCGCAGAGCCGACAAACCATTTCTTTTGAGTGACGACTAACGACTGTTTCCAAACTTATTTCATTTGTTGTAATAGTGTTCGGAAGTAATGGACATCACAGACACCAAACACATCAAACGTTATATATTTTGTAATTTCATTTGATGTGAACGAAACCGTTCGACTGTTGGCCTCCTCTGCTCTTCAGTGCTGAGCCCAGCGCTAAGAGTATTTGGTTTGACATCTTAACAGTTCGTTATACTTTTGTACAGCAATTGCTGTCTTCTATTCAATTGGATGAAACTTTCAAACTGTCATCACTAGCACTGAAACTTTAATACTAGTAAAGCATTGCACATCATTTTTATCCCTTTCTTTCGCTGTTGCCCTTAGAGGCACATCTCTATCCAAACTACTCTTTGGCTCTTATTTTTTCATTTTCGTATCCATCAGCTCTGATCTCTCTCTCGGTGCTCTCGCTTCACCGGGATTTGCTTAACTTATTCTGCATTTTCTCTATTCTGAAGTGAGGGTCGGCACCGGTGGGGAAGAGCAGTTGCAAAAACGTAGAGCCAAAAGAGCCATTTTAATGAAGACGATTGATTTTGTGAGCGCGTGCTATGAACTGGAGTTTAGGGCTTTAAAGGCCAACACAACTAATGTATTATATTATATGCAAAAATCGATAAGTTTTAGAATTAAGGGTCTAAAGAATGGAGAGGGAGAGGGAGCTGGAGAGAGAGCTGCCAGTGCTGAGAGTGAGTCTGTGTGTGTGTATGTGAGTGGCCGTCATTAGAAGCAACGAAAAAGTTGAGTCTTTTTCTGATAGCGTTAGTTAGAGAAAGTGCGCATTCGTTGCCATACAGTACTTGCCATCCATGCCATCCATAATAGACTGAGCTATTGATGTGTGCATTCGTTCCGCTAATTGATTGATTCGTGAGGCGTCTTAATCTATTATAACGGCCGGCGCTGCCAATGCATACCGTACTCTCAATACAGGAATCATAATCTTTTAGCAGAGTATCCAATATTAGCCGCTATTTTGAGTTTGGATTTCGTTTTTTATCTTTTCATATAATTTATATCGAGAAGAGTTCACAGATATTAGAGTTAAAGTGTTTTGCAATCCTTTCGGATTCGCCAACAGATATAAAAAGATATGTCTTCTCCAGTGACTCACTCGGATACTGCCTGAGCCCAGAATGCATTCATGCCTTCATACACAGTAACTCTTGAGACGAACTCATTTCGATATCACATTCAATGCCTTCCAATGCCTTAGCAATAGTTGCAGAATAAGTGAACGAAAGAATGCGCTGTTTTTGTTGTAGAGTTGAGTTTCATTTCCATTCCATCACATCTACAGCACATCTACAGCACATCTACAGCACAGGCAAAGCAATGCAACTCTTTTTGTACAAACGAAAAAAGAGTAAAGAATTCTTCTCATCCAAAAGCATCCTCTCCTCCCTCTCCTCCCTCTCCTGCTCTGCAATAGTTATATGCAAACTAAGTCTCGCTTACTCTCCCCTCTCTTCACTCACATGGCCTCTGCATTCGTCTCTCCCTCTTCTCATAGTGTATGCAGAAATCCTAATTGGAATCCCTCGAAGAACAGGCAGTGAATGCATCTTCTGCTGCAGTCGACTACAAAAGTGTATGCATTGAATGTATGTTAAAATCGATTTATGCCTCGACTCAAAAAACCCTTCGTTTTTTTAACGTGTAATCTAGAAATACTAGCAATGCTAGCAATCAGGCAAATAGAGAAATATATTCGCCATTCGAGCTCAGCTACACTACGACTATATAAATAAAATGTCTAAACTATGCAAATCTGCATAAAAAGAATTCGGTTTTTATTAAAATCAAAAAACATGTAAATATAGTCACACTTCAGGTCACAAAACGAATTCTAAAATATATGTATTATTTCTTTTCTTTTCTTTTTATTGATTGAAATTACAGAATAAATCTTAAGAATTGAGATAATTATGAAAATATCTGTCGAAAGCATTGATAAAAGAGTGTAAAGAAATATATTCTCAAATTTTGATTTGATTTGACCGAAAACTGTCGTTTAATTCTTTAATATTTAGGTCTAAAAAAAAGTTTGATGACTCTCAACGGATTTATATTACATTTCATTCAATACGCTTTTCAACTTTTGCACTCTTCCCTTCCCTCTCCTCCCTCTCCCTCTCTCTCCTCATCTCTTGCAGCGTTTGTCTCTCTCACAACTCCCTCACTCTCTCATCTATTTTCTACATTTCTATTGAGAATTAGTTTTATGTGAATTCAGTGAATGAATTTCAAATATAAGGCGCGCCCTTAGAGCTGAACACTGAGCACACGAACTCCTAAATAAATTACCTCTTAATGAAAAGTTCAATTAATGTTAGGCACATCTAAACTGTATTATACGTATACACAGACAGAAACAGAAAAGATGTTTAAAATAAAAAAGAGAGCGAACAGAAAAAAATTTCTAAATTAGTTAAAAATGTGCTTTTCTGTTGTCAAAGCAAAATTAGCTGAACTTCAATCGCCAACTCAGAGTCGAGTCTCTGATAAACAATTTTTTCCTCTTCTTCTCTCTTTTGTTGATTCGTTTTGCTCTTTCTTTTCCTCATTTTTCCCATAGTCTGCAACTCTTTTGTTTATGAGTCAATTTTGGCACAAAATGGCAAATCATTTATTTGTATGCATTGCTCTCTAAAAGAGTTTGCATTTATTTCTTCTTTTTTCAAATTTAGGCAAAAAATGTTTGGCTTTATATTACTCGAGAGACTATTTTTGTGCAAAACTTTTTATGAAAAAAGCCTTTAAAAGCATTTATGTGTTGTTCTATGATATCTCCCAAATGAAATGCAAATATCGGTCGATATGTATGAAATTTTTTTTGTACTTTTCATTAATGCCTCCGAAATCTGGTGTTTCAAACGGTTTGAGTTTATTTTTGAATCAAAACACAAAATTATAAAGTTTACCAAAGAGTGAACCGAACGATACAATTTGTGTCATCCCTAACATAAACCAAATTTTCAGATATTCTCTCTCAGCTCTCACTCTCACTCGTCATTCATTGGAACTGCTTTTTCTGCTGTGTTTTCCCTTTAAGCCGACTGTAGTGTCATTTTGATTAAATTTACGCTGAACTGATTTGAAAGACTTTAAAATTGTCAGAACTTATGCGAATCAAAATCAGAATACATACACATATATACCCAGAGTCTGATGCGAAAGGAATTCAATCAATATATGAGTGCTGCACAAGAATCTAATAAAATCTAATCTCACAGAATATATGTATCAAATCAAAAAACAAGTGAACACTTCGTCTCTGATCACAAGAAAATATCAAATCCAACTCACAATCACTCATATGAGAGAATAGTTTTAGCACTTTATCCGGGGATAGAAATATTTTTTTGACTAAAAAATCAATAAATATGAATGAGATTGTTTTGGATGAAACAGCAAGCTATTAGTTTGAAAAAATAATCATTAATATAATTAATTGTAGTTCACCTGAGTTACAAACATTTTTTTTTTATTTTCTTTCCGTAAATATATAATCTATTTATCACTTTTGGAATTTCAAATCACTTTCAAATCAATTATATAAAGCTATGGTAATTATAATCTGGGTATTTTTCTATTAAGACAAATTATATATTTACAGTAGATAAGCACAGAGATTTGACATAGGGAAGATTTTATACCAATTTCGATTAAACATTTTGTATAACTCTTTAAATAATTATAAACATTCAAAGAATCAGTTTTTATAAATAAGATTCGAAAAGAAAATAAACGATTAAATCTAAATGAACATGGCATTTTTAATATGGTCAAGCTCGATGAAGCTAGTGGATATTTTGAATTTCTTTTCAAAAGTAGGGGAGGGATTGGAAACTCATAGGATTTGGCACTTCTGTTCAGCTGTTCTATTATGCAATCAGATGGTGTGTTTTATTTGGATAAAGGTCAGATCTTAGCAAGATTATATCTAGTGTCGGACATTAGATGCTAGATCACGGTTTAGTCGAGCACTTTATGTCAATTCAAGTGCATTCGAGAATTTTTAAAAGTTTATGCGCCGGAAGTTGAGTGTAAATCTTAGGGTCCTTTTGTGCCTTTAGAAGACAGTAAATAATGCCTTATTAATATCCTTTTGAGCCTGCTCATTCATTCTGAAATAAGACATGTCAAATTATATGAGGGAAAAGTTAATGATATGAACGCAATATTTATTATTAATTAGATATAGATTTCAAATGAAAACTAAAAACTTTGAACTATTAATTATGAACTGTATCAGATTTTCATAGATCACGCTTGCGTTCATATACTGTATTAAAGGACCTTATTATTAACCTTGACCTTTTATTTCTAGAACTCTTTGGTATGAATCAAATACAACTGGAAAGAATCTGGTTCATTTTGGTTTGAATTTAGTTTTCATATTATTTATCACTATTTTTAGTAAACATCAATTCTTATCTAACATTTCTATTCCGTAACAATTTATAATATTTTCAATGCATTTGTCATTATTTTATTGTCTGCTAATTGAGTCGAATTAGTATCGAATAAATGAAAATTTGAAGTTTCTTTCGTTTTCTGATAATTAGCATTAGATAAACAATTAATTAAATAACTTGTGTTTTAAAGCCATAGATAAATAATTGACAGAATGTTTGGCATCAAATCAAAACATTATTGATATTTCTTTATTACTTTTAAGCAGGGTTATTTCTTTCTACCCCAACAGAGAGTTCATTCATTTTAGTTTATTCGGGATACGTTTAGTCTAACTTTACAAGTTACTAGCTTAAATCTCTTAAAATGTTTCGGGTTACTAAAGATCTTGCTAGATTTTTATCAAATTGGTCCAGAGTTTTTTCATTCAAGATCATAATATCGGATAAAGTTGTGAAATCAGTTCATTAAGAATAGATTCCGTGACAGAACTTCTGTTAGTTTACTGTTGTTGAAGTACTGTGTACAGGGTCAAATGCTGAACATCAATGAAATGATTGCATTGAAGCTCAACTTTGATGATCTAACTTATGATAACTTTAACTTTAATAATACATTCAATACGAATGTGTTAATCAATAAATGATTAATGAAGTTATTAAACATTAAATGAATATACGATTAAGTCTTAATGCACTAAAATATTACACGACTTGTCTCTCATAATCCCTTACTATCCTATTGTATGACTTAATCCCAAATGTAGTGAACATTAAAAAGAATCGATTGATCATTATTTTCATATTCAGTCTAAATATAGATTTCAATGAAAATATTGTCATTAGTACAGTGATAGGCAATGGGGGTATAGGGAGTATACCCCCTGTGATTTTGGCTGAGGCACACCCCCCTCTATTTTTCGATGTTTTTGAGGAAAAAAATGTGAAAATGGGGGCACTTTTGGCCCTCAAAAGTGATTCATTGTACCCCTTTTGGAAATTTTTTTGGCTAACCCTTCTGTCGTCAGACCCATTACCTAACTCTGCATTAGTAGTAGAGGTCACAAGAAGTGAGCCATGTCTTGGGCTTTACAATATACCCTCGTTAAATGCATAGTATATTTGAAAACTATATTTATAAAACATCTTCTATTCAACAGTAATAACTGGGTGAACAGTGAAAAAGCTCTTGCTTCTTTAAAAATGCTGTATATAAAGTTAAATATTCTTAAAGCTGAACATTTCTGCATTTCTCGTGTTGTTATTGTCAATCAATTATTAATTATATTTATTGTTAAGCAAAATAATAAAATAATTTATATAATAATATAAGAAAAATAATTATAAAGACAAGAAATTAAATTATTTTTTGCTATTATAGCAATAATTTCTTTGAAACAGTTTATAACTAATTCGGTTAGTCTTGTGTTTGCAATAGAATATTCATTTATAAAAAAAATCAAAAAAATTTTAAATTTAATTTCATTCAAAACAATCATAAATTTTAATTAAATACTTTAGATATGAGCCAAACAAATGAATTAAGTTTTTATATCATATGATAATATAGTTTATTAAATTTGGAAAATGTTTTTGAATAAAATAAAATAAAAATGAAAACTTGAATGAAAAAATTAGAGATAAGTAGTCTTCAAATGTCTAATAATGCAAATGAGTCTGAATTTACTTCAATCGATATTTTCGTCGCATAAGTCCATAATATAAGCATTTTTTGTGATTCAAAAATTGATGGAATACTCAGTACTAACTTAGGATTTAAATGCAGGTTGTTTTAAGAAGCATTGTCAAACCAATCTTGGTAGAATTTGTGCTCAACTCTTGTTAAATAAGCCTGCTATAATTACAGCATCATGTATTCATATATAAATTTCAATTGTAATACTGCTAATTATAAACAACAAATATAACTAAAATATTAAGTTAATAAGTAAAGTATCATGGTCATGTTAGCCCTATTCAATCAAAATTGATCCTGTACTGTACCAGTGATCCATGCACTAAAATGAAAACATTTTGATTAATTTATTTGACCCTATCAGTTAATCGATTTTAACCTAGAAGTTTTCAAAATTTTGGAATTCATGAACAGCTAGATGATTTATTATATGGAAGTTCCATATTTTTATGAGATACTGTGTCAGTTGAAAAGGCGATAGAAATATGTGTATTGTTTAGAAATATCAAGATTGAAAAGATCTGATAAATTAGATTTCTATTCGTTGTGTAATTGATTTGATTATATACTGTAGAGAAGCGCAAACTTTTTGCATTACAATTGTGTTTAATTAGTTTTGTTTGAATACATTTTAAGATTGAATTACTAGGAAAACAATTTTTAAGGAAGAAAATGATAATTCAGAAACAATATTAAGAGATCTAATTGTGATAAACGATGTCAATCGAGTTAACTGTTTAATTGAGTTAACAGAAAAAGATTGTAATTTGGATTAAAGTCCTCTATTATTGTGATATTGTTATTGTGATATTGTGATAATATTATTTCAATTAAAGCTTAATTAGAAAAAAATGGATTTTAGATAAAGAAATGTTAAATAAAGATATTTTTATGCGAAATGAGATTGAATTTCAAAATAAATATTAAACTATTCTTCATTAGATTTTTTGTTAAATTATGCAAATATTTAGAGAAAAAATTCATATATTTTTCAAGTTTTTATGTTTTATTTTGATTTTAATTTGTATTCTCATTAATGACAATCTTTGTTATGATATTTGAATACAATTAACACATATTTCAGTTTTCATCAAATTTTTTTATGAATGAGTGAATGATTCACTGCTCACCCAATATAAGCAAATACTTTAAATACATTTCAAAAGTAAAACTGATTTTTATCTTTTGAGTGAATTTTTAACGCAATTATGTTAACAAAAAGATCCTTTCATTCATTGCGTGTATTCGCAGTGAGAGCTCTAAAGTATATGTCTTTAAATATTATTTCAAATACTATTCAAAACCGACTCAAAACCCGGAAAAGATTTTTTTCGATTTACTTAATCCCAAGATTTGGCTCTTCATATCCGGTTCCGATTTGCATAAGCATTAGTTACCGGATTATAATTTAAATTTAATGACATTTCACATTCAAATTGGATTTTACACTAAACCAGTGGTAATGAAAATTCAACAGAAGTTTAAATTGGATTTAAACCAATAATAATATGAATTTGATTAAATGACCTGATGGCCAATCGTAAATAATCATGCTCAATGCTAATAAGCACATAGTTATAGTTATACCACATTTTCTTCATCTTTTGGTTAATTATAATAATATTTCGGATCAACCTATCAGTGCAGAGCATAGTATTTAATTTTAATCCGAAAACCAATTTGTCATAACTATTGTCAGAATTTGTTGATATTTGGAAATAGGAATCAATTTTAAAGTTCAGCCGAAAGTCTATTTCAAACCTAAAGAATCCAAAGAATACCTAAAAATCCTCATTCAGTCGATTCAATGCATATAATAGTGAACTCTATCGACAATAGTCTTGAACTTCAAACAGATTTTCCTTATTTTTCAGACAAATTCAATCAGTTTTTGTTGATTTTGTAAATAATTTAATAAAATTCATATATTTTTAAAACGGAATAAGAATTGAAATCCAATGACACGAATGTCTTCGTCTGTGTCTGCAATGTCTGCCACAATCGGCCAACTGTTGAGAAGCGGTCAAAGAGATGACCAATACTTGAATGAATTGAATACCGAATTGAATGCTATTATTCAGTATTGGTTTGGAATCAGACAATGGATACGAATTAGACATCATTTGCACTCATTGTCTCAACTCATCTACTATTCATTGACAACACTGTCAGGTCTGCAGACATTGGGTGAGGAATACGTGAATATCGTTCAAACCGATGGCAACAGACTATTGGTTCCCAAACTACTCAACAGATTTGTGGCAATCCTTTTGCAGACATTCAGTCCATACCTGTTGTCACGACTTCTGCAGTCTATTAGGCGTCGAATCGAAAGCAGAGAAATAGTGTTGACCTCAGGTGTGGACAGCCATCGAAGAGGAGAACAATTGTTGCGTTTAATGGCTATAATTGAAGACTCGTTTCAATACATACATAGAATTCATTTGATTTTGTTTTACTTTAACGGAAATTATTATTATTTATCCAAAAGACTTACGAATATTCGTTACGTTTCGCTCAATGGACAAACGGCTGTCCAATCGGACAGTCGACCTCGAAATCTATACAAAGCACTCGGATATCTATCCCTGAGTCAGCTCTGCATCGCTTTAATGGTTAAACTCTATTCATTCAGAAATATAGGAATCAAATCAAGTGATAGCTTAGAGACCCATAAAAGTGAGTCTTCGCTCGACTCCACTGAGTGTGATGTCAGCCACCGGTGCTCTCTATGTCTGGAGAAGAGACGACAGACAACGGCCACGACTTGTGGTCACCTCTTCTGCTGGTATTGCATAACAGAATGGCTTCAATTGAAGACTGAATGTCCGCTCTGTAGGGAACCACTGAAGAGCTCACGACTTGTTTTGTTGAATAACTTTCCCTAAAATTGTTTTTTTCTGTAAAAGCGCTTAAACTGTGATATAATCCGAATAATTATCTTCTGAACCGAAATATTATATGTTTTCCTGTTTTTAATGTTTTTGTTTGAATTGATTTGAACTGAGTTTGGGATCAAATAAATGCCATTCCTTTATCTCTTCACTCAGTTATCCGAATGAAATTGATTTCAGAGTAATTTCAAAGTTATTAATAATCTTTGTCTAACTTTTATTCACCGCAACAATCGATAACCCAGTTATGTGTTGCACAAGTGTCGCCCCATTTGGCCAAACAGAATATTGGGAATAGAACAGGGATGTCCATTTGAAGAGAGCTTGGGCCTGTCAGATTTGAAAAGAACTACCCTACACAGATTAATTGTCGGTAATTTGAACTTTCATAACTGAATTTGTTGACTCACTCTTTATAGACCATAAGTTTGCTATAATTCGGAACAAATCTCTTAATGACTCATATTCTGTATAATTCTGATAATTTGAGTTCAAATATGTCTAATGTTTTTATTTAACATTATTTTTCTTTAATATTTAGTTTTTGAGCTTTTCTGAATTTTTAACATTCATTTGAGTAGTCAGGATCATTTTGAATATGATATCGGATATAATCAGGTCTACAGGTCTAGACTTCATTTAGTCTGTGGTCATCTCTGAATCTCTGAACGTAAGTCTAGTTTAGAGCCAATAAGAGCGTTGAGTATTGAATACAGTATTGAACGCCAGACTCGACTGACTTCTGCCCAACAATTATGTCTTCCCTTTGAGTCTGTGTTTGAGTTCCCATTGATTTGTGTTGTTGTGAACCAACAGATCGTTATCGATGTCAACAAACAAATCGATTGAACACTAATTCAATTGTTTTTAAATCTGTTTATAAGTTATGTCTCATTCGGTCTAAAGAAGTGATGGTTTGGACGACATGTGAATCCAATTGATCTGACATTTGGTTGCAATCATTAAATCATTAAAATAGTCACACATTTGGAGCCAATCCCAGACTGACTGCACAGTTGACTCAATTCGATGAATAAATTACCAAAACTGATGCTGAAGTCGGGTCAGAGCACATGCAGTCCAGTGCCAGCGCAGGCACAGCACCAGACAATGCTCTCTCCGCACAATAACCCGAACCTTAATCACCCGCTCAGTCCTAACGGCAGCTATGGGTCGGCCAAAGGTATATCACAGCCCTATTCGCCGCCGCCGTCGCCCACACACTCGTCCATCACAGCTGTGGCCAGTGTTCAAACGCCACTGCTGTCGGGGCCGGAGCAGACGGCTGACCCGAACTGGCAGGCCTTCAAGAACAGTGTGCGCGAGAGGAACGCAGCCCTGTTTAACAACCCTCTCATGAGTGATATCCTCTTCATTGTGGGCCAGAAGGGCTCCAATAGCAGTCGTGAGCGGATCCCAGCGCACAAGTATGTGTTGGCGACCGGCAGTTCTGTCTTCTATGCAATGTTTTACGGAGGACTGGCAGAGGAGAAGACCGAAATCGAGATCCCAGACGTGGAACCGTCAGCTTTCCTAACACTGTTGAGGTATTAATCAATTATTCAAACATTTATTGCATTTTTTCTATGCTTTCTATGACTTTGAAAAATGATTGCATCGAAAATGTGACCCATTTTTGCCCAAAAGGAAAATATTTTTGTTTTAATTGCTTTGAAATAAGTGCTAAACTTCTCTCAACTGGTGTTCAATTGGTTTACTTAACAAACAAATCCATTAATAAGTCTTAACTCTTAAGTCAAATATAGATATATTTCCATAAAATTCTTTATTTTTTATATTTATTTATTTTATTTCTTTTCAATCCTTTAATTGATTTGTTTTATAGATTTGTTTCGAAATTTTTATTTGAATTTTATTTGTTTTGAGGAAAACTGAGTTTTGAAATATATTTTCTGATCTTAACTGAACTCTTATTCAATTATTTCGCACTAAATATCTGTTTGAAAGTAATGTACGAATACTGTACTCGAAATCTATGGCAAAAACGATTTGACCCAAAATTATTTGCTGTCAATGTATTCATGTATTCATTGCTTTCAATATGTTTTTGAATGCATTTCAGTTCAATTCGCAAAATAATTGTTTAGGAATTCAATTAATTTTTGCAAACAATTGAGTATTCATTTTATTGACAACTGATTGCCAATCAATGACTGGAACCAATTGTTTCATTTGTTTGCCATTTATTTCAGTTCTTTCGATACTTAAAGCAGTTTTAGATTAAAATTATTAATATTTTGTTTTAGTTTTTATTTTGAACTCATTTCACAAATACTTTTAAAATATTATTTTGCAGTCAATAAGCAATAACTCGAATATTTTTGTTTTACAACTCTTTAGAAGTAGTTATAAATTATATTAGAGTCTAGACTCATATCTAATAAAATTCAGTACAGGTACCTCTGGTTAGTTTCAATTGTGTCAGATTATTTCAACAATTTTATCAATACAATCTGTACAAACAAGCTTGTTCAGATGAATAGCATTTTCAAAGAATGAGTTATCAATGTGTAAAAAGACGATGGAATACATACAGTATTTATATTTTCAAATGACCTTGCACTTATAGATAATATTAGGATTTTTTATTATTATTCTACCATGGTTATATTTTATTTTCCTTTGCTCTGATGTGCTATCCTTGGTACTATATCATACTTAGATCTGAGAATATTTATTGTGAAAAATGGTTCAAATGATGACAATATTTGACAATACTGTAGAGACCAGTCGTATATGACTTATATTTGATAAACATATTGTCAGACATAATACGAACGAAGAATATCTTAATGAAGTGCAGAACAACTCTCTCTTCCATTCCTTTTGTAGCAAATATAGTGATTATTAGAATAGATTTCATTATAACTCAATTATCTGTTCGATAGTTACGCCAAATGATAGCAGAAATGAGTCCAGAATTCTAAGAATTATCTCTGTTTTGCAATAGTTTTTAACACAATTAAGCTTTTATTCACATTATCTGCAATTGTTTTGTCGATAATTTTGACAATTATTGTGAAAATTTAGTCTCAATTACTGTAATAATCGTTTTCTGATTAGATATCTATATTGTGATGACATTTGTTTGGAAGCGGACAATGTGTTGGCCTCTCTATATGCGGCCAAAAAGTATTTGGTGCCGCACTTGGCCCGCGCCTGTGTCTCCTACCTGGAGACCAGTCTGACCGCCCGAAACGCATGCATTCTCTTGAGTCAAAGTCTTCTGTTCGAAGAGCCAGACCTTATGCAAAGGTGTTGGGAAGTGATCGACGCTCAGGCAGAGCTGGCACTGGCCTCAGACGGCTTCGTTGAGATAGACTTCCAAACACTCGAATCGATTCTCTCGCGCGAAACACTCAATGCCAAAGAGGTATGCGTTAAGACTGGCCGTCCCTTTGATTGCAAACATTAAAACATTTTGTCATTCAATCGAAACAGTTATCGATTTTTTATGCGTCTCTACTCTGGGCTAACGCCGAGTGCCAGCGAAGGGAAACAGAGATAAGTGCTGACAATCAGCGCAAAGTCTTAGGAAAGGCATTGTTTTTGGTTCGAATTCCAGCCATGAGTTTAGAAGACTTCGCTAACGGGCCGGCACAGAGTGGTCTTCTGACACTCCAAGGTATGTATGGCTCAGGACTTGTATTGAATCGAATTAATAGCTTATCAATCGATTGCTGTTCTGATCGACAGAAACGACAGACATATTCCTCAACTATACGGCGGCAGTCAAACCGATACTACAGTTCCCAACGAAACCCAGACTCGGTCTCAAAGTTCAGATATGCCATCGGTTCCAGTCGTCAGCCTATCGGAGCAATCAATGGCGATATAGAGGTCGGTGCGATTCCATTCAGTTCAGTGTCGATAAGCGCATATTTGTGGTCGGGTTCGGGCTCTACGGGTCGTCGAACGGCGCCGCAGACTATAAGGTGAAGATTGAGTTGAAACGAATGGGTAAAGTGTTGGCCGAAAACCACACGAAGTTCTTCAGCGATGGTTCGAGCAATACATTCAACGTATACTTCGAGCACCCGATTCAGATCGAAGCCGACACCTTCTACACGGCATCGGCCATATTGGACGGCCAGGAGCTGAGCTACTTCGGTCAGGACGGGCTCACAGAGGTGACCATCAATGCGAAGGTGACGTTTCAGTTCCAGTGCAGTTCGGACAGCACGAACGGCACCGGCGTTCAGGGCGGGCAGATCCCAGAGATCATATTCTACGGACCAATGGCTGACTCGTGAACCGAATCATTCGAGTAATAACTCTCTGAATCTCAAACCCAAATAAAAGTTGAGTTTCTCTACCTTTTAGTCATTTCTCGTGTAAATAGTTTTCGACAATAATTACTAAAATTATATTTTAATCGAAATAATTGTACAGTTATTCCAATTATGCATTCAATTGATTATTAATATTAATAGAGTTTAGAAATGTTTAATCAAATCGACGACTATTTTGATTGTAATTCCATTCGATATAACATTTGCACTAATTATTCGATTATTATTGTATTGAATGTAAATATTGTTTAATTAAATCAAATAAATATTAAAACACATTAATAAACACAAAGTATAGACTTATTTATGATTGACTTCTCGGCCAAAATCGATGCTATTATATAAAGCGTTACAAATGTTAGCAATAATTAAGAACTAAATCTGATTAAAAGTGGAGCTAAAGTATAGCAAACGTGTCATTAGTCTTGTTTTGTTTATTTCCGTTATATTTAACGATCAAATCGAGAATATCCTCAAAGAGTCAAAACATCGACTCATCTGAACTGAATTGAATTATTGGAAAAATCACTGCTTTTTCTGATTGTTTATAATTATTAAATACAAGTCTTTATTAGTTTTAATACAATTTATATTTGAATTTAATTTAAATTAAAGAATATTTTAATCAAAAAACTATATATTTATTGCGAAAGTGAAGAAAATGAGAATATAATGGAAGAGATCTATCGCTTCTGCCTCTTGGACCGGGTCTGGAGCACATTCAGGAACTTGCCCCGGGTCATCTCCCGGGCCTCTTCCAGTCCCAACTGATAGGACAAGTTCTGCAATTCCTTAACCTTCTCGAGCAGTGCAGAGGCGGTGAGACTACCGAAGCCGTGGAGCATATTGATGTCATCCTGGTCCAGGTCCGTCAGCCATTCCGGTGCACTCGAACTCGAACTGTCGAACAGTGGCGGCGAAGAGTTGGCCACGAATTCGGTAACCCCTGGAACTGATTGGACAGACAGTACGACAAATGAAGATTAGATTTGAGTGAATGAGTCAATGAATCAATGGATTGAAGCCATTGAAGGCATAGAAGGCATTGAAGGCATACTCTGTTCGGGCCAGAGGTCGGGCGACGCTCTGTCCAGTCGTTCTTCACTCAGAAGTAAGTCTCTCTCCAATTGGTTCAAATCATTGCCATTAAAGACAACTAAAGCGCAGATCAATCAGTCATTTGGTGTTTAATACACTTATATATCAATGCATTCATACCTTCGGTGGACATCGAGTCGTGTTTTGTCTGTGAATTCAAGTCATTTGAAGCCATTTTAGGAATAGATTTAAAATTAAATTTTTAGCGATTTTTGAATTTTAATGTTTTTGTATTCAATGTTCGCTTACTGTATATGATATGCGAATCGAAAATATATAATCATTTGATATAATAGAATGTCTGATATATGGATGCATTGCTTAAGTTTAGAAAAGGTCTAAAACTTGAACACAATTGCAGTGAATGGCATAACTGAGACGTTATTTGTATTTGCATTGAATGCATGTTTTGATGATTTGGACATTCATTTGACTCAAACACTAATTTAAATACATTTTAATTGCAATTAATTTGAATACAAAACCAATTGAAGAAAAAATGTTGGAAAGCGTGTCCACACTGTCCTCATACGAGCCGTTGATCCCATCGACAATTTACCCGCACTTGAGTCTACTGTTCCTCAGTATTGGTGTCTTTTTTATGGTATCTTTCGCTCAATTTATTTGAATTGACTTTTAATCCCTTTTTCTCTTCATTTCTATTCACTTGACGTGAATTGCATTCAATATAAAACATATTCTGATTATTAATCCAATTGTCTGTCTGTCCGAAGGCCTGGTTCTTCACCATCGAAGTCACCTCAAAGTCTTCGTCGAATATCCTCAAAGAGTTGATGACATCTCTGATTGCGTCCGCTTTTATCGGTTTCGGAACTGTTTTTCTTCTACTGTCTGTCGGAATATATGTCTAAACTATTTATTAATTAATATTATATTAAATTTGAATTTCATTTGATTTTCTTTTCTGCAAAAATGTATCAAAAGTTTTAATAAAATTTATTTTTCATTTCTTTTTCTCTCTGAAAGTCTTTGTTTTCATTTGCGGTTTACTATCGATTAGTATAGTATTGAATATAAAAAGTATTCATTGAATCAAAACTAATAGTAATTATACTATAATTTGTTGAGTAATAAAAAAATCAATTATTTAATAGTTTTTTATTGTTTTGGTTAACAGTTTAATAATTACTATTTAATTGAGTTTTTGTTTTTTCATTTGTATTAATATTCTATTATTTTTTAATGAAAACAAAATTGTTTTTATTCTTATATAATATAACGTAAAGTAATTTTAATTAAAAATATTTTTTTGGTTCCGCTGTTTGCCAATCGATCTGACAATTCAGTGAACTCTTGAGGACATTAAGACAATTGTCTCTGTCTTCAACTGACGGCAAATCAAAGAGTTTTAGATAATTTAAATTTCTGTCAAATATTAAAAACAATTTTTTAGTCATTTTTCTATATTTTATTGATTTGTTATAACTCTTACTTCAATTGCTTCAGCGATTGAATGCCTTTATCTGTAACTCCAATACAACTAATGATTTCCAAATGTTTTAAACTTTGTTCACAAATGCCTAACATTTCGATGGCTTTGTCCTCAATATAGCCGTTATTACTGATTATTATTTTCTCCAATTCGTCCAAACCTTCTGTTGAATCAAAGCATTGATTAATTGATAACTAATTACTGTTTGAATCAATCAATACTCAGGTGAGAGAACCCGATGTAGGAAATGGACGAATCGGTTGCATCTATTTCTCTAATCTTTTTGCCGTAGTATTCAATGGAGAGCACAGTATAGTCTTTAATCCAATCCTTACCGTCCGTCCACTTAACTGAAGCGCCGTTTTTCAGCAGCCATTCCGCGGCCGCTCTGTTGGCGCCGACGGCTTCGATACGTTGCGGATCAGGTCTGGATCGGTATTACAGGTCATAACTAGTTAGTTATACGATACACCGAAATAGTACCTGTGCTAACTTATTGAATATGACGCTAAGCCATCCCCAGAAGTGTCTCCGATTGGACGCAGACTTGCAATCAATCGTTTGAATCGATTTTATGATTTTAAACATATTTTTGTATTTTTATTCAAATATTTAATATTTATTTCAATATTATATTAAAGTTATTTGAAATAAATTTTTTGATACTTCGCTCCAATTTTTATTTTGATAAGTGTTTTAAAGCAATAAAACAATTTTTATTACTATTTTCTGCCTTTAATTTCAAAACTGATTGATTTGATTGATTGGAAATATAAATAATATAAATCTGAATAAAGAATAAGAAATTTTGAGTCAATTTCTCGAAACTATTTTATTTTTGAAACTACTTATTGAATATCATTGAGAATTGGAAATAATTTTTTAGATAAGAATCGATTCGACAGTTGTTTTCATGTTTTCATGCAATCATTTTCTGTGCTATTTGTGGGGAAAGTATGCTTTTAGGGGCGAATCCGAACTCATCCCAAACGCATCCCAACACTGATCTCCATCTATGCGAACAATACTTATCCAAAAAGTTTTTTATCTAAAATTCCAATCAATTAATTATAAGTTATAATTAAATTAATGATAATTTAATTGATCCGAAAAAATAAATAAAAATCCGATTAAAATAGTGACGAATATAACTATCTCTGATCTCCTCCCGGTTTTTGAGGCAAAAATAAAATAATTGTTTCGATATTTTTACTTAAATTATAGCCTTTTATAAAAATGAATAACTTATTTAAAGCGTATTTTAATCCCTAATTAATATATTGGAAAATATTTTATTCAATACATATATAACTTATATTTAAATAGAGAGCAAAAAAGCCTTAAAAATAGCAAAAAAAAAATATTGAAAAGGAGTGCAAAATATTTCAAACACTTTTACAACTCCTATAAACTCCTATTCGTAACTAAATTATATCGCATTTCGTTGGACTCAAAGTCAAATCGTTTTTTTCATTGAATAATATAAAACAGTTTAACATTGGAAACGAAATCATTAACTTTTTTTTATCTGTTCATCAGATCATACACTTAGAACATGTAATTTGAATTATAAGGCATTTAATAGAGAGTTCAATCAAATAGAGAATCAAAGAGAATGTGATTAAAGAGAAAAAAAATGTAATTCCAATAAAGAAAATAATAACCACAAGAATTGTATAATTAATTAGTAAAAAATAAATAAAAATTATTATTCATGTAAAGTGTTTGGCCATCGATTGAGGCTAAGACCCCACCCATTCATGCCATTTGAATATTTGAATCCATTGTCAAACGAGACTACATTCGAGGCGGAGATAATGAAGACCTTGAGGTCGATATGCGAAGAAATGTTATGAAGAAATCTTATGTGCAATTTGTGTAACGGATCTCAGGAGTTGGTCCTGACGTCAATCATCCGAAGCACTCGAATCTGTATATATAGTGACCAAAAGTCTTGACACAATCAGTCAGTTTTCTAACTTTCATTCAATTCATCTCTAAATTCAATCAAAATTTCTATAAAAATGAAATATTTCGCTCTCTTAGCCGTAGCAGTGGTCGTCTGCGTCGACGCCTCAGTCCTCAACACCGGATCCTCACAAGTGTCCCGATCTGACGACGTGAGTCATTCTAACCGTTCGAGACATAACTTTTTGCCGTCTTTTTGCTTAAGTGCTAATTGTGTAACCATTCTGTCCACTCTGCTCAGGGACATGGAAACTACGCTTTCGCCTACAAAGAGGATCACGCCAGCGGTGGCACCACCAGACAGGAGAAGGGCGGACCGGGTATTCAAGTTGGCTCATACAGTCTCCGAGATCATGACGGCAGACAGCGAATTGTCGAGTACGTGGCCGACGCACATGGATTCAGAGCTAACATCAAGACCAACGAGCCCGGAGTCGACCCCAAAGAAGATCCCGCATCCGTGAGCATCAACGGTGGAGGACACGCCACTCTCATCGGTAGGTTCTTATATGGCTCTCAGACTTGAGTCACTCAAAGCTAATCATTGGATTCACCCGAACAGCCGCACCGGTAGCCATCGCTGAACCCGTTGTCTACGGCAAAGGTTTAGGATTGGGAGGATACGGAGGAGGATACGGAAGAGGACTGGGAGGTTATGCAGCCCCAGAATACGGTCTTTCCGGACCTTCATCTTACGGCGTGCACATCAACCACGTGTCTGCCCCACACCTGGTGGCCGCACCTCTGCTCGGATACGGCAAAGGATACGGCGGATGGTAATGATGGAACCGATCGATATTTAGGCTCATTTGATAATTATCTCAATTATAGAAATTATAATTAATTTTTGTATACATTTATAAGTTTGCGTTCAAAACAGTTCGTTATAATACCTGTCCTCTCAATGCAATTATTAGAATATTTATGTCTTTCCCTCAATCTCTCTGAACATAACGTTTTGTAATTTAATAAATAAGTGTTCGTCTGTTCAAACAGTTTATATCTGTTTTAACTTATTTTAAAATGTTATGAACTGATCCACAACTGTATGCTTTAGTCCATAAGTTCGGTCAATAAATCACTGCCTCTTTCTCTGCAATAGCTTTAAAAAAAATTTGCTTTTTATTTGAATTCTTTTAAAATTACACTAATTTTCAATTCATTTAAGGATTGAATTTTTATTTATAGATATTTTATGTAAATTATCGATTGATTTGAGTGAAGGCATTGATATATCAATCATTCAATCACTTAATCGGCGCATAAATACTATAAATTATTGCAATTAATATTCAATGAAAATCAGGATATTTTCAATGAAATTCATTTTATTTTACTTTTTCTCATATTATATATAAAGTGGAAATGAATTCGTCAAAAGTCGAGCATTTTTTCTGACGAATAATTTTGAATTTCAACTATAAATCCAGTTTTGAAACTCCAGTTTCGTCAACAAAAATAGTCATTATTACAGAATTAGAGTTAATATTAAGGAATAAAAGTTTAAAATAAATTATTTCTGAATTCAGTTAAAATTATTTTCAACTTTTAATTTGTTGACCGAATCATATGTTTGTATATATACTAACAAATTCTTTGATCACTTTTTTAAGATTTAAAGTTTTTATACCGAATGACTCACATATACAGCGCTTGTATGCAATCATAAGTGAATTTAAGAGAAATCCAGTTCCATTCAGTCGTGTGCAATAGGATCCGGGTATACAGTAAGTGTATCTCAACGAGAACTCAAGACTTTTATTGAACATATATTTTATTGACAATAATTTGCTTTCATTTCAATATATTTTTATACAAATTTGAAAATAAAAACTCAATTAACTTAAGCTCGTATTCAACCACTACTTCATAACCGGGAAATTAGTGGCCGCTCTGTCCGAGTGGTGTTCGGGTGACCACAATTGGGTAACGGTTTTGATTTGAGTGTAAAAGTTCAGACCCTATGAGAAGACAAGTGTTTTGAACGGATATTCTGTGTGTTTAAGAATATTCTCATAAAATAATTACTGCTTTTCCGTAGAAATTATAGTCTCCGAGGAATGAGCCCCGACTGCCGGTGAAGGAGAACATCGGGAGCGGCACTGAACCAATGGATTACAGGTTAGTATTGAATGAATGTCTGTTCTAATCAATCAATTCAATTGCATACCAGGTATGGGCACATTGATGCCCACCTGTCCCACATCTATTTCTTGGGTAAACTTTCGAGCAGTGGCGCCGTTGGTCGTGAAGACAGCCGTTCCGTTGCCGTAAGGATTGGAATTAATGAGTTGTATGGCCTCATCCAAAGTGTCGACACTTAATGTCAACTTAAGTGTTGACACAAAACAGAAATCAGTTTTAAGTATAAAATGATTTAAAGATCGAAAGCACTAGTAGTGCACTACCAGAACGGGTCCGAAGATCTCCTCTGTATAGCACTTCATGTCTGGCTTCACATCAGTCAGAATTGTAGGTCCGATGAAGTTCCCGGACTCATAACCGGGTACTTTAATGCCTCTGCCGTCTAAGACTATTTTGGCGCCGTCTTTGACCCCACTGTCCACAAGAGAACAGATACGTTGTTTGGCTTCCGGTGATATAACTGGTCCTAAGTCTGTGTTGGGTATGTGTCCGGCGTTTACCTTCAATTTCTTCGCTCTTTCGACTAAATCTTTGATCCATTCCTTGGATTCGCCGACGAAGACAGCGGTCGACAGAGCCATACATCTCTGGCCGGCGGCGCCGAACGCAGCGCCGGCTAATTGGTTGAGTGCGTGCTCTTTGTTGGCGTCCGGCATAATCACGCCGTGGTTTTTGGCGCCCATATTCGACTGAACCCGTTTGCCATTCCTCGACCCCCTCTCGTATATGTATTTCCCGGCGGTGTCGGAGCCGACGAACGAAATCGCTTTGATCTTCGGGTTATCACAAATAAAGTCGACGGCTTTGTGTTGGCCATGGATTACATTGACGACACCCGCAGGTATTCCCGCCTCTTCGAGCAGTTCCATTAGTATCATAGCTGCTCCGGGATCTCGTTCTGAGGGCTTCAATACAAAAGTGTTGCCACAAACCAGTGCTAACGGAAACATCCAAAGAGGGATCATCGCCGGGAAGTTGAATGGGGTTATGCCTAATGGGGTTGAATGGGACAGGAGTTAAGTCATGTTAGAACAGTGACTACTGTAGTAGAGAACACAATTGGTTGGGACTCGCGCTCAGGACTCATTGCAGAAGATCTGCCCCGACTGTGGACATACCGGCGCAGACGCCTAATGGCATTCTGTAGGACATTGTGTCCATGTCTTTGGCAATGGAGGGCAGGGTTTCGCCCAAAAGCAGTGAAGTGACACTACAGGCGTGTTCGACCACTTGCAGGCCCCGGAAGACGTCTCCCTCGGCGTCGATCGTAGTCTTTCCCTGTTCTTCGGTTATGCTATGAGTCAGTCGTTTCTGCAATTAATCCAAGAATTGATTGAAAACCGAAATCAAAATTCAAACGAATGTCGAAAACGAACCAAATTTTGTCGAATAAGTGCCTGAAGTCTAAACATCGTCTGCTGTCGGGTCAGTATCGAAGTGGTTGACCACGACTTGTATGCCGTGTCGGCCGCACTGACCGCCGCTTCCATTTCCGATTGAGTGCTTTTGGGCACTCGAGTGACCACTGAGTTGTCGGCCTAAAGCACAGGGAGTGAAGACAAGTGAAGACAATCAGACAAAGCATTCATTGGTTCAGAAGTTCTAATGTTTGGCAAAGTTTGCAATAATTACTGGATTTTTGAGTTCAATCCAGTCTTTAGTCTCGGATTCGACAAACTTTCCATTAATGAAGAGCTTTGTTGTCCTCTAATCAGACATTAGTTCTAATTAGACATCAATTTGAAGATCAGATTAAAGACAAACAATTTATACCACATTTGATGACAAATAACGCAATGTTTGGACTTTTGGGTAAATTTTCTGATTTATTAACAATTTGTTCAATAAATGCATTTTAAAAGTCATTCAAAAATTGATTTCAATTAAAATAAAAGCGAATTAAATGTAAAGAAATAAATGTTTTGTATCTTTTCTATCGACTGATTCAACGCCTAATCAATCGATTCATTGCTTTCTGGCATTGATTTACATAATTGTCAATTGAATTGAATCTGTTTTTCAGAACCAAATTCAAGGCTAAGACAAGTTCTGTTGCTGTGAACATATCTCCTCTTGCAATACGAGTGACAAACAGATGGCAATCCTATCCATGCAGTCGTAATCGTTATGCAATTGTTATGTTATGTTGTCTACTGATCCTCACTTCAATCGGAGTCTATAGACTTGTCCTGAAAAAAGATATCTTGTTTCTGAAATTTTCTGAAATGTTTCTGAAAACTCCTGCTATTATTCTGGAAGTTACATTTTGAAAACTGTACTGAGTAAATGTTTTTACCTTAATTATATATACACCGTTACGGTGTCACCGTATGACTGTATGATCTAATAATAAATATTTTCCAACAAATTCAATATTAAAGAGGTTTACAACATGAAGAGGAGCTTAATTTTAAGTCCATGTCTTGTTTTATGCTTTCATTGGAGAATTTTCTCGATTCTCACTAAACTCTTAATAAGTCAGTCACAGAATACGTAACAAAAATGATCTTTTATTTGTGACCCGAACTGACTGATACAGCATTATATCCAATGCCAATAAATGATTGCTTTCATCCCTTTGGCTGACAAATAGTAACACTGTTTGTGAACTCCTGTCAAACACAAGAAATTTCTCGATTTTTGGCTAAAATTGTATTTTGTATTCAATTGATTCGCATTTCAAGCAAAGCGTGCGTTCGGTCCGTATATGACATCCGACTACTGATTGAAAATTAATTGTTTTCTCAATAATTGAATAAAAAATAATTAATTTATTGATAAATATTGAGAAAAATCCAAACGAACTGTAATTTTGTTTCAAAAGTAATTGTCTTTCAATTTGTTTGCGAAGATATGGCCAAATGGGGTGAAGGAGACCCGCGTTGGATAGTGGAGGAGCGCCCGGACGCCACCAATGTGAACAACTGGCACTGGTATGTAGTGGTGGACACACACGGGTGGGTCACACATATGACTAATGTTTGCTTGTATTGGATGTGTGGACAGGACTGAGAAGAACGCCTCCCAATGGTCTCAAGACATGTTAAGACAATTGCTGTCAGGGCTGGTGATCGACGAGCCGGGAGTCGGGTTGTGTCGCATAGACAGTGTCGATACCATCGATGGCGAAGCCGTTGCCAACAATCGAAAAGGAAAACTCATATTCTTTTACGAATGGGTCATACGGTGTGTTTGGACGGGAAAAGTGAACGGAATGGACAGTGAGGTTAAGGGCGCTATTGATATACCGAATCTGAGCGAAGAGAACAGTGCGGATGAAGTGGTTATTGACATATCAGTGGATTCTTCCGATGAGTTCAACTCTGAAATACTCAAAGATGTGATGCGAAGGAAGGGAACGGAACTGATTCGGGAACAGCTCCAGAAGTATATGACAGCTCTGAGAGACGATTTCGCCAAAGATATGATAAAACCATCGAAACTGATGTCCGGCGGAAACATCAATGCGTTTCAGACGGAAAGTCAGACCAAAAAAAGTGTGAACTCGAGTGCGAGTTCGGCCCAAACCAAGGGATCAGTGAAGTCGGCACTCAATGGAATCATTACCGCAAACAAACCAAATGACGACAAACCCGAAACGACTTCTTTGAAAATGACCGAAGAGTTCAAATGCACTTCAGAAGAGTTCTACCGATCGCTCACTGAAATAGAACTGATTCAGGCGTTCACCAGAGCTCCGGCAGTAATGGACGCCTCAGTCAATGGTGTGTTCGAGCTCTTCGACCGAAACATTTCGGGAAAGTTCACAGAATTAGTGCCCAATAAGCAAATCAAACAGATCTGGAGATTCAAGGGCTGGCCTGAGAACCACTACTCGGAAGTGACCATCGATTTGGAGCAGAAGAACGACTGCACGGAAGTGACGCTCAACCAGACAGGTATTCCGCGCAATGACTTGGACCGGACGGAAAACGGATGGAAATACTATTACTTCGAAAGCCTTAAACGAACCTTCGGTTTCGGGGCTTCACTGCTCTAACGCTTGGATTCTATTGATATTCAAACAGAAATTGATTCCAAAGCTTAGGTTTGAATCAAAAGAATTCATTTTTTGTATAAAATTTTATCATTCTTTGGATTAGTCCTAAAAAGTATTTTTTTGCTTTAAATGTTTAAACATTTAATTTAAGTTTACTTTTAATTCAATTTTTTTAAATTAAAAATTATATAAATATTGAATATATAGACAGAAAGTAAGCATTAATTTAATCCTTAAAAGATCTATGTCAGGGATGGCCAGGGGTTCGAACCCCAAAAAGGCCTAATCGGTTGATAAAAGGCAAACCCCATAAGGAATGAGAAAAGATGTCTAGAATGTCTAGAATTTGTGTAAAAATATTTGACCCGGATATATGCTATGCTAGATTTTGTAATGTTTTCATACCTCTGGCCATCCCCGGACTTGTGACGAATTTCAATAATAATTAGTTTAAGATTTGATTTAAAAATAAAATTTTATTTTCAAATATTGTTTTATTAGTAATGAACTCATAGACCAAAGTGTTGGTCGAACTGTGCAGAAGTGATCTTTTTGTTCTTGAGCTTCTTGACCACATTGGCGTCGTCGGCCAACTCCTCCATTTCCAACTCATTTATTAATTCCTTTTTTCGCTTTCCCTTGAGTTTAGTCTTCTTTACAATAGTATGAGTTTTCGTGTCTTTTATTACAAACTTTTTTCTCGACTTTTCTGACGAGTCTTTTGATAAAAAGTTTTCGTTTTTATAATTCTTAGCAATTCTTATGTCTTCTGCAGTCGTATTGAAAACAGTACTGCCTTTGGGTCGGTGTCTGAGCTCAGGCATTGCCGGCAGTTTAAGCAAAGCATAACTATTGGCCAAATCATTGATGTCTAGAGTTTTGTATAACATATGAGACAAACAATGCTTTGAACTGTAGGTCCGGATGAATGCGACGAATGACTGCATTCCCAGTTCGTAGTAGTGTTTGTCTTTACGCGCCTCTCGTTTCATGAAATCAGTTAAACTGTTCTTGAGTTTAGTACTGACCTCAAGAGTGGGCTGGTATTCATTCAGTGCCAATCCCTTTGTCTGACACAAACCAATGAATTCCGTTTCGTTCGGTAACGCAATCAGAACTGATTTGCCGTAAACTCCGATTTGATGCCCACTTCGGCCACATCTGTGCACATAGTTCTCGATGGTGTTGGGCAGATCGAAGTGCACCACCCAATCCACTTGTGGTATGTCTACGCCTCTGCTCATCACATCCGTGCACAAGAGTAAAGCGCTTTTGCTTTCTCTGAATTCGTCGAAAATCTTTTGTCTCTTTTTCTTCAGTTTTCTGTGAATTTTCAAAACAACAAACTTTTTCGACTCGTTTCGGATGGATCTGGAAATCGGTTTTTCAAAATAGTTCACTTGAGCGCAGGTCGACATAAAGATCAGGTATTTGGCGCTCAGGTCTCGTCGTATGAACTCTATAACAAACGCCAGTTTCTCATCGCATGTCTTCAGACAGACGTAACTGTTGTCCAGTGTTTGAGGCATTTGAAGGCATTCCTCACTAACAGACGGATCGCTGTATTTCTCTTTGATCTCAATTCTGACCGGATTTCTGAGTCCGGCTCTAATCAGATGATCCAATTTCTTGGTCTGAGTGGCGGAGAAGAGTCCAGTCCTTCGCTGTTTCGGCAAATACGACAGAATAGTGTTGAGCGCCGTATCGAAGCCCAGACTGAGGATCAGATCCGCCTCATCCAAGACGAACACTTCCAAACACTTTCGGATCCGATTCGCAAATTCATTGCATTTCAATAACATATCGCACAGTCGGCCCGGCGTCGACACCACTATATTGGCGCCACAATTCCGGTACCGTTCCATGTCTTGGCTCAGACTCGTTCCGCCCATCAATAGGATTGCCTTCAATGCAATGGAATCGTTGTCTTCAGTGAATTGGTTGACCACATCATAGGTCTGTTGCGCTAACTCTCGCGTCGGACTCACGACAATCGCACCGACATCTGACTCATTCATCGATTCGTTGAGCGCTTTCTTCATCAGAATTTCGAGGATTGGTATCACAAACGCCAATGTCTTTCCACTTCCGGTCACGGCTTCGACCGCACAGTCTTTGTTTGTGACGAACAGAGGAATGACTGCCGACTGAACCGCAGTCATGGATCTGAAGCCAAACCTCTTCTCAATCACATCTATTATAGCTTTGTTTACAGTCAATGAACTCCAGGACAAAGACATCTTTGCTCTGCCTTTCAATTGCTTTAATTTAAAACTCAATTAATTGGCTTTAATTGGCTTTCAATACAAATCAAGTGATCTTTTCATTCATTCAAAACACGTGAATAAACGTAAATAAATAAATGCTTTCGTTTGTATGGGCTGTACATAAATAACATGCTATGAGTAAAAGATACCTGGCCTACTTTTAAAAGAAACAAATGTACCTAGTAACAACCGAATTAGACACTATACTCGAACAATTTATAAAGTAATCAATTTTATAGAATCAATGAATTCTTAGATATTAATAATCTGGAACAAATATATAAAGTAACAAGCATGAAACTATTCCTGAATGGATAGGTCCAGAAAAGGCTATCAATGGATAAGCAGGGTAGAAACCGATAAGTTATCAAAAGGCAGTCTTATATTAATAGTAAAAGTAGTAATAAATAGAAATCTTATATTTGTATTACATTATAATCAATAGGTATTCAATCAATACATATATGAATCGCAAGAGTATTGTTACGCACTTTGAGTCTGTCTGAGGATATGTTCGCTTCAATAGTATTCATTGCTTTATTGGCAAATATTTTTGGTATGTATTGAAACAAGTGATTAAATATTGTGATTAACTTTAGAAGTTCTAAGCTTTTATTTGAATCACTATTTTTAAGCTAATGCTAGCAATTCGTGTGTCCACAGAGATTATGGCAAAGGAAGTACTGTTTGTGTCTGTAATACCACTTATTGCGATACTTTCGATAATATTGTAAGAACAGCGCCGGCAGTAATAACACGCTATGAAAGCGATAAAAGTGGCAAAAGATTTGAGAAAAAGTCATTTAAATTCACGAATGATTCGCTCGAAAGTGACGGCAAAACTGTGGCAATCAATCGGAATAAGAAATACCAGAAAATTATAGGATTTGGCGGCGCTTTCACAGACGCGGCCGGACTTAACATCAAAAGTTTGCCTCAACTTATGGCCGACAGAATCATAAAGGATTACTATTCGTCAAATGGCCTGTCGTATAACATGGGAAGAATACCTATGGCCGGAAGTGACTTTTCTTCCCGGAAGTACACATACGATGACTCCAATGAAGATTTGGAACTCAAACACTTTGGGCTAACGGATGAGGACTTGAAATATAAAGTATTGAATCGAAAATGTTTTGAAAATATTTTTTTATACAATTCTATTGAATAATAGATTCCATTAATAAAAACCGCAAAAAATATTAGTTTGAATTTGAAACTATTTGCAAGTCCTTGGAGTGCACCGGCTTGGATGAAGACCAACAATGATCTGGCTGGTAAAGGCAGTCTGAAAGGTGAACCGGGTGGTCCGTATTACAAAGCTTGGGCTCAATATTTTGTTCGGTAAGTCAACTATGGATTTAAGAAAATATGAATTAAATTCTTGAAAACTCACAACAAATATATCCAAAAGTTTTCTGAACGCATATAAAGCTAAAGGA